>VZTL01015012.1:0-51146 GCA_013400535.1 Scopus umbretta
CCTGCTAGAAGACTGAGGCTGGATTGTGAGTTTTGGATCCCCCATTAGGGAAATGGGCTACAAAATTTTGAATTAAGCACCGCTATTTTTTAGCATCTCTTTCCATGTTGCTCCCACCCATGCGCCGTCCCTTTCCCCATATCTCCTGTTCATATCAAACTCAAATCAACTGCAACACAGTTGCTTGACAGTTGTCCTGGACATTCAGCCCATGAATGCCCAGGATATGGGATGCTGATTTTTGGTGTGTGGTATTACAAGGTGATGATAGCCTTTACTTACTGGTGGTCCAGGGATCCCAGGAAAACCCACTCCTCCTGGTGTCCCGGGATGCCCCTAAAAGGGAAGGAAGAAGAACATACCTGGTATGAATTCCCAGGAACTGCTCAGCCCTTCTTCCTCCAGGTGGGAAGACAGGAAAAAAGGCATTGTTGGTTGCTTGCAAGGTCAGACAGGTCTGTTATTTGTTAGGGTAAAATTGCTTAGGGGCAGATGGAGAAGGCCAGACTGTGAAAAGCCCAGCTCCAACCTTGCTAGCAATATAAGCAGCTAGATTTCCTGAACAGCTCAGAAGAGAATGGGCTGAATCAGTATGAAAATCTGTCTTTGGGTCTTGCACTATGGTAGACAGGAGGTAAGTGTCAGAGCAAGATAAAATCTTGATGAGGTCCCCTCTGTTAAACTCCTAATCCCCAAATGGCAGTGCACATAGCATAGCAAAACACCATGAGCATGCTGCCCAAGCAGCCCTGCATCTCCAGCTGCCCCTGGCAACTTGGTGGGATGTGAACAACAGATCCCTGTTCCCAGATCCCATCTGTTCAGTAGCCGGGATGCTTGGAAACAGGCAAACCCTCAGGTGCCATAGCTTGCATAACTTCCTAGTTATCTCTGCTTGACACAACAGGTCCTCAGCTGATGGAGCTGCAGAACACGTGTCAAAACCCAGTGTTTCTCTGAAGGGGAGATTGCTGAACGTGACTGCTGGAGAGAGGTTATATCTCAATATCCAGTCAGTCAAATGGTCATTCCCACCCCCACAGAGACAGAAAGAATTTGCAGCTCTTGTCATGTAACTAAAAGACTGGGAGAAGCTACACTCTTTGCTAGAACAGAGAGAGAGAGGCAGCAGCAAGAGCGAGAGAATGCAGACTTACTCCTTACCATCGACCCCTTGACTCCTGGAGGGCCTGGGGGTCCCATTGAGCCACGGTCGCCCTAGGAGAGACACATGTGCATGGGGAAGAGTGAGGACTTCTGCTAACAACCACTCCGAGCTGGCAGCAATGGGGATCTGGAGCACTGAAACAACTGACAGATCCACACATTGCAGTCTATGCCATCAGATTTCTACCAGAAAGGCTTCCAGTACAGAATAATCATCACCCTCTTTCAAGTATCCATCTCATCAGAGTAGTTAAAGGACTACAGCAAGAATTAGCTAATCCTCCATATCCCAGGAGAGGGGACTTTACTATTGCCATCAAACCACTGAGGAACAAGAAACAAGCAATGCACTCAAGACCACCTTCAACTTGGGACAGTGTTAGTACTGGATCCCAGGAGCTCTCCAGCCCTTCCCACCCAAGGCACAACATTCCTCTATGTTCTGCAGTATCCCTACACGTCCTGGCATTTTTAGAGGCATGGATTTGAAAGCTGTGGTCACGAGGCCCTGCTGAGAAGGAATCAAGTTGGAAATAAAAAAGAGATGCTGTCTAGAATAGACGTCTGGCGCTTTCAGAAGGAGACCATAGGTGTTTTGGGGGGACTCCCCATCCTGCGGCTAATACTGAGACCACAGTGCAAACAACAACAATCTGGAGGCCTCCATTTACGAGGCGTTCAGAGCCAGATGCCTTTATGGTCCACCCTAAAGATACTATCCCTTCTAAAACAAGCCACCATTTGGCATTAAAAAAATTAGCACACCAAAAAATCACTCATTACTTCCAAAAGTCTTACTTATCCCCCCATGCAGAACACCTCGCTTCCCCCGAGTATATCCTTGGCCCTACAGCTCAGCCAAGAATGGGAGATGAGATGTAAGCCTCCTGGAGCATCACTGTGACCTGCCGATGCAAGGGCGAGTTGAAGGCACAGCTCTAGCAATGGGATGTCCACTGGTCCTTTTTGGAGGCGGTGGCAGTTCCCACTGCGACTGCCTGTACTCTCCCTGGCAGCTCCAGCAACGCACCGGGAATTAGGTGTGTTAGGTTTGTGTGCTTGGGGGGATGAGGAAGGAGGAGTCAGCAAATGCTGCCAAGTAGTTTACGCCCAAAATCTGACCTACCTTCCAACAGCTAAAGTGTAAGGGGAAATATTTTCTGGGCTCTAAGCAGCTTATTAAAAACAAACCCCAGAGTTTGTGTTGTCACCAGTTGGCCCTTGTAAACCAATGCAAGGATTTTTTTTCCCCCTGGATGCATGGATTTTATTAAGTATGTATTAACTGTATTGTTCTCTTTGATAATCTTTAGAGTCTACTGGCTCCAGTCTCAAGTTTTGCAGCTCTCAGGATGGAGATTGCTGACTCAGCTATGTCTAATGAAAGCATATTTCCCACTTCATTTAGCTCACAACAGCATAGTAAGCTGTAGGATGCTATGCCAACTGGAGGTCTGGTTGAGGTTTTGATTTCATGATAGTTATTTCTGTCATCGGTAAGTTTGTCCTGGTAGACAAGAAGCCTGATAGAAATCACAGCTGTGCTGAGGATCTCCTAGGGCAGATTTTCAAAGGACAGCCTGGGTTTGCCTGGACACCAGTGTAACATCATCCTGTTACAGATTTGATCTGCAAGATGAGAGCAGCTCATGTGGTCAAGGCGTTGACATAGAAGTCGTAGTGCCTGATGTGAATTTACTGGAGTGGGAAAAAAAGATCTTCCCACATCTCCTGCATGGCAGACTCCTTATTTCCCATTCAATTCAGGGCTGCAGCTGCCATTGAGATAGCTCACTCAGGCACCAATTTTCTGTGTAACCACCTTGGACACATCATAGACTCTTTACTCCTCTGTTTTCCTTCTGTAAAACGCAACACTCATCACATCATTCCTTTTACTTCTTGTCTGCCTCGACGGTTTGGTCTGAGCCTGCTTTTGCTACTGCCTCATCAGAGACCATCAGTGCAACGGGCTTTCCAAAGGCTGCTGCAGACCAGCAATAAAATGAATTTGCAGTGAACACAGTGTAACTGTCACAGAATCTTGACATCATTACCCAGAAGACAGGGCTTGAAGTAATAAAAGTGAGAGAGAGAACTGATGTGTGGAATGCATAATTTTATGCTCTTTACTATCTTTATGGCTGGACTGTGAATAATTAAACCACCAATGAAAACCAGCAGTCCACAACTGAGATACAATGAATGACACAGATAATTTGTCTTCGGAAGCTACCCTTGAATAAAATTTTACACTCTAATAGAAAACAAATTAATGTCCATTTACATTTTTATGGAAAATAAAGCCATTTTTCTTCCTGCAAAAAGCATGTATCTGTGCTGTACACAAGAGGGCACCAGCTCTTAGTAGCATGCTCAATGCAACTACAGAGGCAGCCGGATGGGATGGTCCTCATCAAATAAAAAGGGAAATATTTGGACCAGCCTGTGCTCAGGTAGGTGGCTGCACTCTTGTACATTCTCCACACTTGAGAAATTGCTGAGACCTCCTGTTCAGTGCAGGCTTAGCCCTGGTCCTGCACGACCCCACTGGCGACTCAGCATGGGCTTGTGAGAATATCTCTGCACAAATCTGTAACCTAAACTCCCTGGACTCCTCCCTTGACCAGGAACACAGGGCTGATGCACCCCTCAACCCCAGAAAAAAACAGAACTGACTGTTAAATACAAGCTTTCTGGCAGATTATGAATGAATAAAGCTTAAATTTTCAGAGAATATTTGACAGCATCTCTTTGGAGGGCAAGTGCATGTTAATTCCTAAATGCAAAGCGGATTATTTTTGCCTGGCCCAAGACTAGCTCATACACCCTGGATGTGCTGCATTCCTAGCTGGGTGTTGCACTGACGTGACAACTTAAATCTCCACAATACTCCTCCCGCCCCAGTCTCCCTCATCCTGCAAAAGTTACAACAATCAATTCATTGCAAGCTATCTTACCTTTTCTCCAACTATTCCAGGCTCCCCTACCAGACCAATGAAACCCATTAGACCCTGAGGAAAGAGAAAAGCACAATTAATTTTCAGTTTTATTTGCTGAGAAAGTAAACAGTTTCTTTGTTCCACCTTGCTGGTTGAAATAGCACAGCATCCTTTGTATACTGCTCAGTAATTCTTACTGGCTACCAGAGCGGACAGAGTTGCTCCCGGCCATGGGAACGTCTAACTCCACAGCTGGTTCTGCTTTAGGCGCCAGCTGGAACAGCAGCACTAGGATCTGCAAGAGCCACAGCACATAGTATAGGGGATGAGTTAAGCATGTTTTGTAGAAAGGCCGAGTCCATAGCGTGGCTTTGTTTTGCAAGGATTTCCCAAAATGTCAGTGCAGCTTCCTCAAGAGCACTGATAGCAGGAGCTCCTGGGTTGCACAGGCTCTGACAGTTACCATCTTTCTATCTGCTGAACTGGGTAGACTTCCTCTGGGTTAATCTGAGTTGCCTCAAACCCTTGTGCAAACTAATTTTGTCCTGGATGGTGTCACATGCTATTGAGATGTCAGTAGGAAATAAAGGTCTGAGGAGCCAGCAGGGCAGCAGATCGATCACACTACTCAGAAGCTATCTTGGGAAAAAAAAAACCAACAGTCTAAGCTCAGGATTTGTCAGGATTTAACAACGTTTGGGATAATGAAGAAACAAACAGAACTGCTTTTAATTAGGAAATAGATGCAATCTCAAGCTCAGATTCCTGAGAATTAAAATACAGCAGCCTCCCTACCAACTTCAGTGGGTTTCTGTCCCTATTGATGCAAGGGACCGTCCTCTCTGCCATGACAGTCTCGCTCTCTGACTGCATGATTCTCATGCAAGGGTCATTGGGAGACAGATATCTACATTTAGTTCCTCCAATGAGTCTGTAACTAAAGGGGTTTACCTCCTGTTGAAACACTTCATAACCTGCTCACATGCTGGCATGGATTGTGTCAAATTAAGCTGTGCCCCAGCTTGTTTGATTTTAGGTGACAGTCTGATTGGTACCGAGAGGTGACTGCTGAGCACATCAGAGACAGGAGATGAATTCTCCAGTGGTATCATCCTACTCTTCCTCTTTTGAAAAACAATTTTAAATCTTCATAAGAAACGGTAAAGTTCCTCTCTGCAAATGCATCTCACCTTTTCACTTCATAATCAAGGAGGTTTTGACACTCAGGATAACATTCCGCATGAACAAACACTGCTGCACTGGCAAGGCAACTTCTGGAGTGTGTTCTCAGAAAAGGGAGAGCTTTTCACAGCGCTATCTCCCTTCTGGAGGGACAGCAAGAAAAGAAGCAAATGTTTCCTTTCGTCATTGCTTTCCCAGTTCCCGTCTGGCCTGACGTGTGCAGTTTGCAGAGGAGCTCTATGCAGTCTGTGCATTGCTGTGGTTCTGTTTATGTCTGTGCATTGACAGTGTAAACTGCTATCCCTCAACTACAGAGGAGCATCCAGCACCGACAGAGCAGCCTACTCACATGTTGTGCAACTCCTCCTGCCACCAAAAGCCTCTTTCTCTCTGTAAAGTTATGCTCACAACGTAAAGCTGTAGCACAAAATAACAAGCCTTATTGCTATTCTCATGTCTGTGAGGTTCAGCAGACACATTCAGAGACATAAAATGCAACGTGGGTCACTCTCCAATGACTTTTAGAGGAAACAGTTTCCGATGATGACTCCAAACACCAAGAGACTTCATGCATTAACATTCCTCACATGGTACGATTAAATGTCATCCTTTGAACATCACTGGAGACAGGAGATCCTCACTGAGGCATGCTGATGGGCTCAACAAAAGCATCTCTCACTCAGATGCTCAGCTAGCTTCACCTCTTGCCGGGATCAGCCACACACACTCTCTGCTTTGAGCAGCCCTTGTCATACTCTGGCATGGGAGCAACACCCAGGTGAAAAGTGGTTGGAAAACCCTCATGAGAAGGCAGAGCTCAGCAGGTATGTCAGAGCCTGGAGTTAGATCTTGCATTAGAAATTTATCCAGAGATGATGCCCCAGGAAACTGGCATGCCACTGTGCCATGATGGAAATACCGATCGATCATGGGATGACAGCTACTACCAGTAAAGCTCTACTATCCCATCAGGGGCTGGATGTCACCAACCTTTCTGACATCAGCACTGAAATGGTCTTTGCCATGTCTGAAGCTGAAGCATTTCCAGTGCACAAGCGTGCCATTGTGGCCAGGCTGCACGGACAAGGCACACGTGGGAGCAAAGCAGTGCTGGACTTGGCAGCAGGTTGCCCAATGCAGGAACCAAAGAGGCAGCAGGCAAATTTGCAATATCTGCATGTGCAAGGTTGCCACTGGGTGGCATTGCTGAAGGCTGCTGAATCAATTATCCTTTCAATTAGACACAAGTGCAGATACATAGCTGATAACTGTATCCAGTTACTGAAGTTTTCCAGTAGCCCAAGGCCACGAAGGCGGCAAATGTTAAGGCAGAGAAGAGAATGGCAAAGCAATGAGATGAAAGAACGAAATGCATTGCTAGGCAAAAATAAAATAAAGTGAGAAAAAATCTGTTCCTTCATTTCCAATTTCTCAGAAAAACTGCAGAACTCTCTCTCTCCCTAGGAAGATGCTCTCTTGAAGATGTTTCTGGGTTACTTAGGTCAGTCCTTGCAGAAGAGAGATCCCTGCTCTTGCAGCAAATGTTGTTACCATTCAGAACAAGCCTGTTTCAAAAACACTTCTTCTGAGTGACTTGGGGTGCGGCGTTGCATACCCAAACTCAGGCTTGAAGGCTAATACTTCTGATTAATACACTGTCCACAGCAGCATCAGCTCCCACCCTAAAAAGTCTCCAAGGCATCTGGGTCATGAAGCGAGTTACACTAGTTGTGCTTCCCAGCCAACAGTGGCGGTACTCTACAGATGGTTTGCAGAGCACCGATTGCAGCATGCCAAGGAGCCCACAAACCCAACACCCTCCTGAGACCCCTTTCGCTGTCACAGATGTGCCATTAGTTACCACAGCTTGTGCAGAAACCTGCCAGCACTGCTAACGCAAGCCGGGTAGAGGCAAACATTGCACCTGCTGCGTGGGTAAACGTCAGGACGGAGGGGGAGCATAGCCAAAATTTCTGGCCTGGTTTTCACTCCAAAACTGGGGAAAATTCTGTCTGCACTGGTACATCAGGCTTCTGCTCAAGGGAAGATGTCACTGCTCCCTGTGTACCCGGGAGGAGGAGCATCGCATGGTGTGGCTGTGGTAGAGGGAGGACCGAAGTGAGACGGCAGAGCAGCGACCCTGTGACGTGGCCAGGCTTCCAGCATAGTAGCTCTGTGGTGTTTGCAGCCAATACTGTCTGCTCTGAGCTAAATTAACTAATGTTGCTGTGTCTGCAAGCAGACACAAAACAAGATAGATATGTCTAGGCAAAATAAATCTTGGTAAATTATTGGGAGTATATGAAACAACTGGGGGAGATTGGGTAACAATATTCTTCGCCAGCCAAAATGGGATAGACACTAAAAAGAACACAGGAAGCAAAAGATTTAGGGTTTAAGAACCTGAATAGCCACTGGTGGCAAATATTAAATCAAAGCAGACGTGAATTGTGGCCATTACACTAAGATGGCTGTGGCATAACATATTTTTCCCAGGTTCCCAGGGTTGAAAAGAAGCCCTGCATCAAACACGACTCCAGGCAGTGCATGTAATGATGCACGTGAAGTCCCAGCAGCGGTGGCTGCCCGGATAAAGGCCCACAGTATACAGGAAAGAATGTAAAACATTTATATTAGATGGGGAGTTCAGCATGTTGCTCATGATTCAGTCTGCTGTATTCCCCAGCCAAGGGCATGGCGGAAAAGGGATGGAGATTGTTAAAAAGTTGCTGGGGGCTTTGAGGGGGAAGGAAAGGGGGGGGACTAGTGGGTTGTAATTCCTAACTCCTGTCTGGCTTACCCCATTTATTGTCCAGCCCTGTCATAATTAAGCACCCCCTCTTGGCTGCATCAACAGAGAGCAAGTCAGCAATGAAGCCTTGCATAAATCATAGCCCATTTGAGAGAAACAACCGAAAGGCGAGCCCAGCGTGAGCAGGGTCTCCCAGGGCCGGGACCGCCAGTCGCTCCCAGCAGGAACCGATCATGGCCTTTCTGTTTTACTGGTTCGCTAGAACTCAAAACAAAACAAACCAGGGACAAAGGATGGGAGGGAGTAAATGTACAATCCTCCCATTCAGATGAAAGAAAGGGAAAGTAAAACAGTAAATATCACAGTTTAAGGGAGGACGCTCTGACCCGCAAAGAAAAGCCATGCGGTTTAGCCATGCAATTTAACCCCCTGTGCACTGGAGCTCAGCTGTACCCTGGGGCTGCGTTGGGTTCCCAGTGCCCTCTGGGGAGCGCGAGGGAAGGAAAGGTGGAGACACGCTGACAAACGCCTTGTCAGATCAAAGAGGTTGCAATCGGTATGGTGCCCAAAAATCCCTGAATGCAGGGGAAAGTAAATGCATTAGGAAAGGCGCTGCTCTAAGACGTGGGAAACACCGGTGCAATTCCCTGCTCGGTTCTTGGCAACTCATCTGACCTTAGTCAAGTCAATACATATCTTCACATGTCAGAACCCACCTGCAAAATTGACATTACAGCACACCCCTCCTTTGCAAGAGTACTGAAAGGAAAATACATTAGGGAGATAACCAATGGTGCTGGTTTCCTTTGACAAGTTATTTTAAAATAGTATCTGATATTGGGACAACATGCTTCTCCCTCAAAGGAAGAGATATCCCCAAAGGGCCATGGAGTGACTGCCCGTCCCAGCACAGTGCGATGGGTGCATGGCTGACCCTGATATCACCATGTGAGTGAGCAGGGCTATCACTTCTTGTACAGGAGGAGGCATTCAGAAAGCTGTTCCTGCGTGACAGGACCTCCTCATTCCTATTAAGGACGTAGGTCAACCTTAGCCTCTTTCAGCTGGCACAACTCTTCATGGATATTTTCAGTCTCTAGTGCAGAGCAGGGGGGGAGTCCATGGGCTTGCAGCACCCTCCCCACTTTGCTATCCTGCCTGCTGCAGGGTATTGCTTCTCCCACAGGGCTGTCTGACCTGCAACACAGACATTTCGGTGATATCCTCCTGCTCTGCCTTCCCAGCTCTGGAATAGGAAGGCTGGTGACATGAGCCAGATGCCCTATATTCTTCTTCATATTCTTCTGCCTCCATCTACTGGCAAGGAAGGGTTAAATCACACATTTCCAGGGTACAGGGGAGCCCAGCAGCTGGAGTCCTTCCAGCATATGAAGACAACAAGAATCTTATGAATGAACTTCCTGAGTCAGTGTCCTTGCAATGGAAAAACAATGCATCAGGGACTGCCCTGTGGCTTAAAACCTCATTTTTCCAATGAGAGCTCAAGTGTCACTAGAAACCTTACAGAAACTCCCATGTTTGCCTAAACAGATGTCCCAAAGAAATGGAAAAGAACCCCGATGAGATGGATGGCTGATCTTTTCTCATGCTGTTACGTTGAGGGTTTCCACTCAGAGGGAACCCGTAAGGATGGCAGAGCAGCAAGTTTGGAAAGTTTGACCACTCATGGAACAGAAAACATCAAGACTTCCACAAGAGAAAGCAAGGGTGAGATGAGGTGTCTTTTAGTGGCAAGTGACCTTGGTAGCCCGACCTCTCAGAGCTCTGCAAAAAACCAACCTAGCCCAAATACCAAATGCTGAAGCTTAGGTGGAGGAAGGAATGAAAATCCAACACTCCAGCATTGTTCAGCAAAGGTGTGATGGGAAAGGAGGTAATTTCTCACTAATCTGGTGCGACATTTTTGTTCTAATGACTTGACTGGAAATTCTGGGTGATATTTCTAGACAGAGACTAATCGACTAAGAATAATACAGGCAGCTTTCATACCACTGTGCTGGTTTCAGTGTCAGCAGAGGCCAGCTGTGTTTTCTTTCTGGTGAACAGTGCATACAGTTTTCATCCAAGGTCAGTCCTGAGGGATGTTAAAGAATAATAATCCTAATGATGCTTTGTCCTTCAAGGACAACATCTTGTTAAGGATCTCAAAACACTTCTAAATACTCATTTTTAACTGTAATACTACAGTATCTGTAGGTACCACCTGAAAACAGGAGGCATTGTGCTAAGCACTGTTCAAAGCTGTCTCACGCCTTCCACAGAAGGGGAAACTGAGGCACAGAGCACTGGAAGGTGTTGCCTGAGATCGTGCAGAATCTGATAAAGCTGCAACTAGAACTCACATGTGTGGAACAACTTTACTTCTTCAGCTGTTGCTCTTCATGGAGTAAATTATTAAACACAATACAGAAATGGATCTAATTTCCAAATATAAATAACTATCCTTGATATATACTAAGACTCATCAGATTGCTGATACCTGAAAAACATCCACCTTGGTTTTTTGGACTTGCTTGGTCAGAAACCCATGGAAGAAGCAACCCCCAGCTGTTGCATACAGGGGAAAGAAGAGCCAGAGATGCTGACAAGCTAAACCAAACCAAACTTGCTGACCACTCTGTAGGAAAAGTGCTGGGAAGGACAACTGTGCTGAGAAGCAACACCCTCTTTGCTAGGGCCAGCTGCTGCAGCCAGTTTAGCGTGGTCATGTACAAATGCACAGAACACGTTGGAGGCTCTGTGGCTGCAATTTCAGGGTTGGTGGTGGACAAGTTGGTTGGTTTCAATCACAGAGACATGGGAACAATTGTTTCTTTTTCCTCGATGACTGTGGTTCCCCTGAAGCCTACAGGGATGATGCACATCCCCTGCTACCCCACCAGAATGTTCTCTCTTGTGGTACAGTGAAACACAGCTCAGTGCCTCTCTCCTCCAGGGCCTGGTTTCTTCAGCTGCTGTCTCCTTTGCTTCCAAAATAAATCCAGTGGGAATCAAAGCAGCACAGTACCCTGAGTAGAGGATCCTACCCGTAAAACCTACATAGGCAAAGCCTGGAACTTGCCCTTTTAGGGATAAGAAGAATACACAGAAATGCATAATCTTTTTCCTGACCATGGCTTTGCCTCCTTGAGAAGCACAGTGATCACATGTGCTGCACTGCTGCCAGTACTGACAGCACATCCACCTGAACTGTGACTTTATCGGAGTACTCTACCTATAGAAAAACCTCCAGTTTAAATAGACACCATGGTCACTGTCAGTGCTGTTCACCAAGAGCTTCAGCCAGACTAAGAGCACCCCAACTGGAGCACCAGGACTATGGACAGGTTTGACATGGTCAGAAGGCTCTGCCCACTGTCCTCTGCCTGCACCCTGGGTCATCCAGGAGACATTGTAAAAGGAGATCATCAAACAGACAAGGAAAACAAAGTGTTTACCTGCTCACCAACTTTCCCTGGTCGGCCATGGTTTCCTGGCTCACCCTGCAGGACAAGGAGAGACAAAGCACACAGGTTACTTGGTGCTCCCAGTCAGACCCTTGGTACAACATGATTCTTTGTGCACCCATGATTTGGGTTGCTGTGTGTGAATCATGGAAAAACTGCAAGAAATGACATCTTACAAACCCCAGTGTGACTTGAAAGATAATTCAAAGCAAGAAACACAGCTGACACAAACATAGAGCAAAGACTCACTGTTCTGGACAGAAATGCTCCAAAACCAGCTGGTCCTGCTGTGGTAAAATAACCTTCACAAAACCAAACTCAGACACTGAAACATAAGCTGCTTGCTTTCCTGTAGCATAGCCTAGTCCTGGTTGCTTTACCCTCATGTTTAATAAGGCATGAGTTCTCATCAGAGATGTTGCTGAAGGTGGGGTGTTTCTGACCACAGTAAAACAGATAGATGAAGACAGAAACACATCAGCAGCAGGAAGAGAGTAGGAAAGGACCTTTATTAACCAAAGGATTTGAGGAGCATCTAGGGAACGCAAGAGTGTGGACACCATGGGAAGGTGTAGTTACTGAATGACAGAGGAGAAGGGATCCAGAAAATTCACCTGCTGGTGGAAGTGTCGCAGGAATAAAAGACAACCCAAATATTCCCAGGTAATGCTGCACCCTCATTCTACTCTTGCAAATTCTCAAGCATAGGCATATTACTGTCACATGGAGCATCCACATGAAAACCACAGAAAGAACCCACATGAGCTAAATCACAGTGCAGGATGAGAGAAATTCAGAGAATGAGAAAAATGAGGGGTGAAGAGAAAAGGAGGAGGAGAAGAATTTCAAACCCACCAGGGATAAGGGCAGCCGTGGCAGCACTCGAAGGCCGGTGGAGTGCCCCTGGACAGGCCATCCAGAGGCCAGACTCACCGCTAACCAATATTGTCTCCGGGTGACGGCAGCTGTATTTTCTCAGTAGGCAGATACTCCAGATGTGTTGCCAGACCACATTTTTGCTATTTAGTGTTTGAAGAGGTTGTTTTTGTTGGGTTTTCTCTTTCCTTTTGAGTGTGGGTTTGTGGAGTGGACTGCCCTGGGATGGCTCCTGCTGCTAATTATGCAGCAAAGATAGGAATGATGTGCATTGTTTTAGAACAAAAATGTGGAGAAGCAATGGAAAATAAGATGAGATGATGGAGGGGGGGGGTTGGTTAATATCAAAGGAGGAACACACTTGTTTATAATAAAGCACATGGCTTAAAAAATGCACCATCATTCTTTTTGCTGAAGAAACCAAGCAGAAGCAGAGACCCCAAAATTCAGAGAAAAAGAAAAATCCTCAGTTCCCCTTGTTCTCTCTGGCATGAATACCCTAGACTTGAAGCACGGTAAAGTTGAGAAAAGATACTTCCCTCTTCCTTTCCTCCCTTCCACCCACTGATTCTCTGATCATGAACTCTTTCCTCACCTTTGGACCATCGGGACCAGGTCTTCCCGGAAATCCCTTCCGGCCAGATCGACCCTGAAATACATGGAAGAACAATAAACATAAAAAGCTTGCAGCTGCCCTTGGTCACAGCAGTGTGTCTGTGAACCTATATGGTGCAGCTTACAAGCAGTGCTCCCAGTGAATTCAGGGTCCTAGAGATGTAGCAGTCCTCACTGAGGGCAAGGCAACACGAGGAAAACTCGGCGTCTCGAGCAACACTGTGTTTGATCCATGGGGAACATGCCTAGGCAGCTACTCCAAGTTTCAGCCCATTTCTGACCCTCCAGCTCGATTCCATTACTTAAACATCACATCAGAAACATTACGCATAGACTATAATCGACCAAGCCATGGGCTTTGTTGCTGCCCTTTAGTTTATTATGTGCCACATTCAGCTGGGTTTATTCTAATTCCAGCAGTTTTCTTGTAGCAATGACAGCAAGGACACCAGCAGCTGGAGCATTCAAAGATGGTACTTTCCTAGTGTTGGCAGGCACTTAGCCGTGTAAGCTTCTTATGGGCTCCATGCCTAGCATCCAGGGAGGATTTGGGAGCAAGACTGTCCCTACAGTGGGGGAAGCCAGACTGACATTCACAGCTACGTTTCAGAAAAGCAGAAATAAACCTGCAGACCAACAGGTTCATGTTGAGCCTTCCCTTTAGCTAGAAGAACACTTATGGTGCTGTCCCAGGCACTGGATTTATTATGTTGCTCCAGAAGGGAAGAGAAGTGTCTACAAGAATAGTGGAGGAAATGCAAGATAAAACATTTATTTTCTGATCCACCTAGAAGGTCCAGCACAGTTACTGGTTTTCAAGATATTTTACTATCCTCCAATGACAATTATGTACATAAACATAAAAAAATTCTGAGCTGGCAAGCTCACAGATATGATAACATTCTTTTTGCTGCTTCTAACTGTGTTTCTGTGATACATCACTGTGTTCAGTGTGATGCAGAGGTCAAAAAGGACTCCGTTTCACTGTCTGGTCTTTTTTTTTCTTGCTTTTCCTTCTACTCATTGAAAAATACTGTAAATCAAGGAAGAAACATCAGGGCTGGTTATAGAGATGGTTTCCAGTCAATATACTTTATCCTGAGGATGAACTATTTAAATATTAGAGGCTTTTTTAAGATCTGAGACTTTAAGCAAGTTACAAAAGTCCTACTCAACACCCTGTGCAAGACACTTCCTTGACTTTCAGCCATCCTGGTTCAAGCAGTTGGTCCAAGCCCTGGACAATACAATACTTCTTAGAAGGGCAGATCACTTTCCAAACCAGGAGGTTTGAAGCTGTATGTTAATTTAACTACTATTCCATTGCAAGGTCAACAGAGCTGGTAGTAACTGAGTAAATGACTGAAACCTACCTCTGGACCAGGGACTCCTGGTGGTCCTAAGGGTCCTTCATCTCCCTGAGGTGAAAAGAAATTAAAATAAAAGGCAAAGTAGTGACAAAATCTGGACTCACCATGCAGCAAGAATGAAAGGCCTGCAGTATGAGCAGCCGTTAAACACAGTCTGTGTGCTCAGATGTCACATTTTAACAACTGAATCCTTCTGAGCAGGCAGCTCAGCATCTTTGAGGTTTAGCATCTTCCTTCCCCATTTCAAGAAAAAAAAATCTAAAGTCAAGTCCTGCCAGTAAAGGCCATCCAAAATGTGACCAAAGTCAACATCAGTTGATTGGGCCTATCATGGACTGGATTTAGCCCATAGGGTACCCTGGACATGCTCACATGACTTTGCTTCATTTGATTTGGCAGGGATACGAATGCTGTAGAGCTCTCTACTTACTTACTTACTTACTTACTTAATTTCTTTCTTTTCTTTCTTTCTTTCCTTCTTTCTTTCTTTCTTTCTTTCTTTTTTTGCCCCACAAAAACAGTGTTTCAAAATTTCCACAGAACCATTTGGCAACCATATGAAGGTTTCCGTTTTACTTTCAAATAGGACTACTCATGCTGCAGGATGGAGCTATCTCAAAATCTCACACAGCAATTGGACTCGGTTCTCTCCCTTGGCTCTACACCAGTTTCTAATGTGATAGGATCAGATCTACAGTTTCTAGGAGACCTTCAATTAAGCTTCACAAAAATTATCTCAAGTGTCTAAAACCAACTGCCAAGAGAGAAATTAAAAGCGCCCTTGGCAGCCACAGTTCTGGCTGTTCTCATTTAGGTGGTCAGCCGTGGTAATGAAGTGGCATGAGCTGGCAGGCTGAAGATGGGACTGGAAGTCAGGAACCCAGCTCAATGGGCTCAGACGAACCACCCACAATATGCCACCTTTCTAAAGAAGATGTAATCCATGGCCTTGACCTACCAGCTTGGGTAACAGCAGCGGAAAAGGCACAGTGGTGTGGTCTGGTGCACATTCAAAGTCCTTCAGCACAGCTTATGTCGAACTCCATGTCCATATCTTCAGTCTTACTTTTACACTCACTAACTAGAGTAAATTGAAGGCAGCTTGGTCATGCCTGCCTGAACCTGGAATGCAGGGCTTCGATTCCCTTTGTAAATTGCCTAGAATATTTTTTTTTCCTATTTCAGTGCAAATAAATGAGCTAATTTGCATTAATCCTATTTAGAGAGCAAGCAAAAGAGTTCCCAGAAAAAGTTAGGACTTATTAGTGCTGTTAGACCAAGCTCCTGCCCATGCATGCACTAAGTATTACTTGCACAATGTCTCATGACTCTGGACAAACAGCTTACGCTGGCCTAAATGACAAGAAACTAAACTGAAGTCACTGAAGTTACAACAGGATTAACAGAGGGTGCTCAGACCTTCTCTGCTGGTGCTGTAAAGAATTTGCAGCTCCAGGACAATTAAATCAATGACAATTGTCCTTTTTTAGTGACTCTGAGTGGAATGAAGCTTCAAGTTTTCACAGGAAATGATAAGTGAAAGCTGCAAGCTCTGAGATGCTGGGGCAAATGAATCTTTGCAGAATAGCAATTTCAGTTTATGTGCTTTTTTACATAAGGATATTGCCCCTTGTGAGAGACTGGAGTCTGCAGGTCTCACAGTTGAAAGAAAACACATTTAAAAGGAGCAGAAAGCAAAAGCCAGGTCAGGGCATGCCTGTGCAAGGGGATGTGCGGGGAAAAGGGCATTAACACCTGTTCTGTGTGTGGGGGTGTGGGGGAACAGACTTTAAAAGAAAAGCCAATGCAGAGTTTAGGGTCATCAGATTCCAGCAGTGATTAGAAGCAAAGATCACAGGACTGCAACTTAGTGAAAGCTCCTCTTCTGCAGGTCTCTGATCACTGAATAGAAATAAGTATTTGCTTCCAGATTCAGAGGGACTGGAGGATTTCAAGTTGCAGGCACCATTTCAGCATGCATTAATCTTCAAAATTGAACATTATTCTTTAAATCCAATCTGCTTTTGGTCTGAGGACACTCACCTCTTGTCCAGGCAGTCCTCTCGGCCCAGGTAAACCTCGTGCTCCTGGCTTTCCCTGAGAAAGAGCCAAAGGAAAAGATACTCAGAAAACAGAAACATAATCTCAGAAGGGCAATTAAAATGAGAAAGTCTCTTTCACAGCCATGGGACATCATCCAATGTCAATTTTGTTACAGAAAAAAAACTGAAAAAAGAAAACCCCGCACTTGGAGGGACCTCAAGCCAAACAGACTAAGCTGAAATGCTGGCCAGGACAATCTTTAGGAATCTCCAGGGCTTTCTCTCTACCCCCTTCCCACTACTTTGTTTTCCCTGGCTGCTTCCCACCCCACACAGAGCTCCAATCTCTGCTCCACTCACCTTCAGGCCTTCAGGACCATTTTCTCCTGGTGGGCCAATGTCACCTGGGAAGCCCTGAAGAAAATGAGAAATAGTCAGGATGCATAGATGGACTTTTGCAGCCAGCTGCAGAGGACAGCCTCTGGGAGAGTTTTAATTAAAGACTAAGGGCCGAGACATTTGTTGCATGCTGGCAGTGTCCGTGTGTGGGCCACCGCGCAGCTTCTAGAGGGAATGAAACAAGACAATGGGAGCAGAGCTATCGGTTTGATTCAAGAGCAGCCTTTCCCAGCAGCTCCCTTTAGGTCCATCTTCTTAGAAGATTTATTGCTGTAAGGGTCTCCCTGTCATCACACAGCTAAAAATGGCAATTTGGGTTTTAATTAATCTTTATGAGTCAGCGCATAATCTCACTGCTCCGAGAAATGAACTGCACGCCTCAGCGACAAAGGGAAGCAGGCAAGGAATTAGGAAAGGTGCTGACATGCTCATTAGCTCCCGCCTTCAGCCAGGCATTGACTCCTTTCCACCCACCAGCCCTTCACTGAGGAAACAAAGGCATCTGTGGTTATTTCCAATAGCAACAAAAAGGAATGATTGCTAAGTGGCAACACTCAACTGAGAGCCCTTCCAGACCCAGCAAAATACCAGAACACTGATGAAAGGAAAACAGACCATCATTTGTGTTGGAAGTGGCTCTCTAGCATCTTACAGGTGTTGTGTGGTTGCTTATGAAGGAGAAAAATGACAAGTTGCTGGGTTAAGCTGGTCCTGTGTTTAAGGTATCACTGTGACAATTTTTTTGGTAAGGCAGTAAGGGTCTTTTTCTACCTGAATTGGTGTTTTGTGGGGAAAAACCTGAAAAAATCCTCCACAATATCTATGACAAAAAACAGAAGGAAAAACCAAGAAACCGTGAGATGTAGAATGGGTCACGAACCCCATCTTGGTCCTCCCTACCACTCATCACCACTCATGTACCATCATGCCCTAGCAGAGAAGTGAAGCCCTATACTGAAAAGAGGAGGGTAGGTGGAAAGTGAGATGCAAGATGAGTGTTTTGCCCTGCAAAATCAGTTGACGAACAACTTCAAGGGCCAGAGAACAACATGGCGAGTAGAAAGGCCAGTGTCCACAGCGTCTGGCCAGTGGCTGGGAGACAGTCTGGGGCTCTTGCCAGGTTAGAGACAATCTTTGGGGACTGACCTTTCTGAACAAGAACAGAATGAATTGTTACATATAGGACTTGCACTGGAACATCAGGAAGAAAAAGGCTTGGAATGGTAGCTGGAGAACAGGAAATCTGAGTGGAGTGGTCAGATGGTACAAGATGGACAGTTTGCCCCATCTCCCACTTTGAGCAAAAGTGGACCTCAATTCATTAAATAACAGTAAAACCTACAGCACAGCAAAGATCTTTCTGCCTTGGCATTTCTGGAGCCCTGATGTGCCATTGTCCTAAAGCAATCTATCTGCCCATCATTAGCAAAGGCTCTGACCCCAGAACGCACCAGTTTTGCATTGGTAAACGTATCAGAGCTCAGATGTCATGGTAAGCTGCAGCGGTGGCAGCCATCCCCCGCCTCTGTTGGGCTGGGTGCCCATGTGGGGAGGCAGCGTTTGGCTCTTGCTTTCTGTATGAATTAGCAACAGCTATATGCATACGCCTCGTAATCAAAACCCTATGTGGGCCTGTTTGTACATGGCTTGAGAGCTAAAAACCTCCCATGGGGAAAGGAGACAGGCAACTCCATCAGTCTCTGAAATGCCACATGGGTGCTTATCAGAGAGCAGATTCTCAGTGGGGCAGCAAACTGCAGACATTGAATAACTACTGCCGCAGAGGCAAAATGAGATGGGAGAGAGGTGTTATCGTGTGGGTTTGCTGAAGAAAGGATGCTGCAGAAGTTACCAAAGAAAGGAAAGATGCAAGAAGGAGGTGGTAGGACATACCTCAGGGCCAGGTGGTCCTGGAAACCCAACTGGACCTTTGTCACCGACTTTTCCCTGCAGAAATCAGAAAAACATGGAGAAAAGTGAGCTGGCTCCTGGCTTTCCTGTTTAGAATAGCACACCCCTGCCAAGCTATCTTTCCAGCTGGGCACTGAACCTTTAGAAAGGGAGATTAGGAAGCAGAGGACGCTTGCTTACTTACCAGGGGGCCTGCTTTCCCTCGTGCCCCAGGGACCCCAGGCAAACCCTGGCTGCCCTGAGAGAGAGAGACACCTTCTTTCAGAAAACACAATGAACCATCAAAAAATACCAATTCCCCAGGCTCCAGCTCCTCTGCAGCAGAGAGAGAAGCACTTTCTAAGCGCTGAACTCAGCCTGCAAGGAGCAGGGACAGTTGCACTAATGCCAGTGAGATGTTTCTTCTAAAGCCGGGGCTGAATTTAGCCCCGAAGAACACATGAGCTGTTGCAGTGAGTTGTGGCTCCGAGCCATGTAGGCCCCAGTGCAGTGCTAAGTACAGCGTTAGTCAGCTGAAGTCAGTATCATATTGTAGTCACAGGGGAGAAGTCATTTGCTTAGAAGTTATGCACAGCGTTAAGTGCTTCACTGGGTCAGGGTTTAAGTTGCTGCACTGAGCAGACAAAATCTCTGAGTCTGTAGCTGTTAGACCACACACATTCACACCCATCCCCATCAATCTCATCCATCGCTTCCAATTTCTGCATGAAGATATGGCCCCTTTATACAAAGTTCCTAGTAGAACTGCTTTTATTATGAGTAACAACAAAATCCATATATTGACATGAATTTTAGAAAGGCACAGCATACCCCAAATAACTATCTGAGCAGGGGACCCTGACAGCAGGATGCAGCTAGTTCCAGCTCACCAGGGTTTAAGATGAGCTGAGAAAGCTAGTGGCCACACATACTAGTATGTAAGGGGTAAAAATGATGGAGAAAAGAAAAACAATTACCTTGTCTCCTTGGAAGCCGATATCTCCTGGAACACCTGCTCCTCCCTGATCACCCTGGATACACATCACCCAAGAGTTAAAATAGGCAACAGCAATGGCTAAAATGCCCGGGTAGATGCTAGACAGTGCATTGTACAGCAAAATCTCATTAGTAACTCCATTAAAAACTGAACTGCTGGCAAACTGTAGGTCATATTAACTGTAACAACAATCCTGAATGAAGTATGCATTTCCCAACATTGATTCTACAGTGAGAAAAGAAACTGCAGGATAGAGAAAAATATGAGTTACCAAGCATTGTGTTTCTATAGAAGCTGCAAGAAGAGAGACTACATTCCTCTGGCTAAAAGCAGCCATGAAGGTGGTGAAGTGTTAAAATTCAGCTGAACAGAAGAGCTAGTTTAGTTTTCAATGAATGGACCTTTTCTTTCATAAGGCTCTATAGAAAAGAAAACAATACTTGGGGTTTCTGTGAGAGTGTCCTAGCGCTGGCATCAAAGATCAATCCTATTCTATAAGAAAACAAGAGTAACTTCTAGTTATGCTTTAGTACCATCTCACTGCCAATATCTAGGCTGAGATTCCCCAGGAGGGGTAGGCTGGTGTTCATTGGGATGGTGATCCCATCTTTGAGCATACCGCCACTGACAATATTTCCTAGCCAAGCTATCTTTCTTGCCCCTCTTCGGACCATCCTAACAGATGATTGTGACTCCCTGGGTAGAAAATAAGTACCCCTGGAGGTTTTCTTAGGAGCAGTGGGCTACCTTGCATTGCCTCTTAGCCCTGCTGTGAGCAGGTTGTTGGACCCGATGACCTCTCGATATCCCTTCCAACCTCATTTATTTGGTGATTTACTTAAACAAAGGATGAGTCAGTGATGGGGCAGAGAAAGGAAAATTCTACTTGGGGAGCTGAAGAAGGAATGACTATAAAAACTTGGTATACTGACAAGACCCAGCAGAAATAACTGTTAGAGGAACTCTGTCCCATACAAAGCACATACCTCTAAACTTGGCTTCCTAGTAAGGCAACAAGCCATACAAGAACAGAGAGGTATATATTTAAACATAGTCCACATGGAAGACATATGGACTCCCATGACAGAGCCAAAGTCTACAAAGAGATGACAGAGGAAGTCTACTTCTACTCAAGCAAAACCCACCCACTTGTTATCAGAGAGCTGAAATAATTCTAACTACTTCAGTAACATGCAGGGGATAATGAAATTGTGAACGGTTAAGGCGTGGGTTGGGAAGGACTTTTTGGACACAACTTTTACAGAAGAAAAATAATTAAGAACTATGCAGATTCAATGATGGAAACATTTCATGGATTCACGCTAAATTTACTTAAATATTTTGGTAAATGTTCCCAGAACATTTCAGTGAACCATCTTCAATCAAATCTTTTATATAGCAAAATTGAAATGTTGCTCTTAAAAAAAGTTAAATTAATTTTACTAATTTGGGTCTTAACCTAAAATATTTTAATTTGAGTCAAATAACCAACATTTTGCTTTGTCTAAACTATTTTCCATATATCCTTTTTTTTTTTTTTTGGCAATGCAAGCAAGTGGAAACAATCAGCTATTTACACAACTTCAGTTCGGATGAACCTCAAGTATTAGATACAATAGAGATGGCAAAAAAAATACTGTGTGACCCAGCTCATTTCCAGCCATTGCTAGATTTCTCTCATCTCCGAATTTTCTACTTATTTTATCGAGCCCAAGGCTTAAAACACTGAAATCTACTCTAATTCTGGCTCCTCCCCAAAGACAGCAGGAAAACAGTTTTTCTTGAAAGTTAGAGGTTTGCTCTGAAAACTTGTCTTTATCATCTATGCTGAGGGTCAAAAAAAAGATTATTTTTTTTTATTATGCAGTTTTCTACCCAGACAGTATAAGTGGCCATTGAAATACTGTTTTGGAAGAAATACTTGGACATTAAGAAATGACTACTCTAAGAAAAGAGTCTCCTGAGCACAGCAAAAGGTAGGAACAACCCTTTACCACTGACTTTTAAGCAAAACCAACTGGGATAGCAACTGCATGACAGAGAAAACAGTTTTCAAACAACTCTGAGAAACAGGCATTAGAGAGGGTAAGAAGGAAGCAGGAGAGACAAAACACATCTCTTATCTTTATCTAAGCTCCACGCAAGATGTTCACATGCTATTGCAATAGCACAGCACAGCAAAATGTCGTGGCATGAATGATCCATCTGCAATGGCCATTAGTATCTTAAACCAAAACTGAGGGCTAGGGCATCCCCTTTCACCTGCCTTGAGCACAATAAATCTGAAACTGTGACTCAGGCTGTGTGTCCTTAATATGGGGGGAAAAAATAAGGAGGAAAGAGGTCAGGCATGTTTATTATTAAAAGAAGTGATGCCGAGATGATGAAAAGGGGCTGCAAGGACTTTGCTCATGGGGAGGAGGAGGAATGTACAATCTGAAATTACAAACAGGCTCTGCGCATTGCCTATGTTTCATGTTTCACCTATAAAAAGAAATGCAGCTTCAGAGACCCTGAGGCCCCCCTTAACGCCACACCGCACAGAAAGGGGACTATGAGGGAAGTGACAGATTTGCAAGTGTGAGGCGTGTTTGCTGTCTGTAGGATGCAGAGGAGGTTGCTGTGCAAAAACCTTATTTTGCTCTTGATTGGACATCTCTTTTCCCAAGACCTTCGACTTAGCAATAAAAGGAGAGCTAACTCTGCAAAACTACTAGTGATATTTTACTGAGCCGTGTCCTTCACAAGTTACAGATGTCCTGATTGATAAAACTCCTTTATCTGAACAAGTAGCTAAGATTTCCTCCACTTCCTCCACCTTTCCTCTGTACTCATCACATGGTCTTCTCAAGACCATTCTTTATTTCAGAGTTATACAGTAATTCCAATTCTCCCTGTAAGAGCAGATGCAACCCTCTCTGCCCCCTCTCTTGCCTCCATGAAAACATATAAATGGAAACAGAAGGATGACTCATTTTGTGGGAAAACTGAAGCTGTAAAAAATATCATTAAATTCTGTGGTACCACACTTTTATAGGGGGTGCAGAAGGGGTTGGCTAGCACTGGTGTACTCTGTATGTGCCTGTCTAGCTGCTAGATACAAAGATGTGATTTCTGCAGGAGGAGCGGGATGCTGCCTCATATTCTAGTTCATGCCTGGCCTCCACCATGTGATGCATGCATTTTGGATTAGTGGGCTGCACCTTGTAGAATATTGAACAAGGCAACATATGAAACAAAGTCCAAAAATCAGTGAAAAACACCCTTTCATGGAAGGGGAAAACCCTTTCAGTGTTGAAGCACGTTTCTATTCCTGTCATGGCAAAGGGGAATGGTAGCAGTGTTTCTGAAAGATGCAGCATTGCTGTGAGGACCTTCTCCCAGGTGGATCGAGGTGGCAGCCTCAGTTACATGCCTGCTGCCTTCATGCACCATCCAGCCACCCTGTCATCACGCTTAGGTTTTACTGACATCTGATCTGACTGCTGTTGAGTGAAAGGAGTTTTCCTTATCTACAAAAAGACAAACCTGTACAAGGCTACGTGCTTCGATGTGACCAAGACAGGTGGGTTGCAGGAGATTGCAGACATCTAATTAAATCTTCATCAACACGTCCTCAGAAAGGCACTATGAACTGCAGCCTGAGCTGACAGGGCAGGCCAGGCGTGAGCAGTACGGGCTGTGCTCCAGGTACGCTGTGACACTGGCACCTATGGCTGCCCCCACAGCCCCAAAGGGTCCCAGGGGAGTACTGCAGGGCACAGCACAGGCAGCTCCATGTGGATGTGCAGAAGTGGCCAAGTTCTGTAGAACTATGACCGGAGGAAAAAGACCGTCCCTTGCCAGGGAGGACGTAGGACACTCTTGAAACCACTATTCCCCCTTAAACCTGGGCTAGTCCATGAATGGCAGCAGATGGAAGGTATGACGCCCCCACGGCTGCTCTCATCTGCCATGAATTACTAATTACAGAAGGTTACTGATTACTGTCAGCATGGAGCAATGAGGTTTGCTACTCTCCACTCCTTCTGACCCAGCATTTCAGATGCTGCCAAATGTCTAGGGCTTTTTTTTGTTGTTGTTTTTTTTTGTTTTTAAATATGAAGTTTAACTCTATGTTTACAGCTTTCTGAAAATCACGGTGGAGGAGAAGAGGGGAGAGCCAGTACATTTATCACCCTCCCCTCTGGCCAAGTAATGGGAGACTACTGCACTTCAGCTGTAATAATCCCTCACATCCCTTTGGGAAAAGCCTCCATTTCTAAATGGGTTTATTAGAAACTGCTTTCCAGAGAATCCACCTGACATCTTCAAACAAGATTCAGCCTTTGGTAGGCTGGGACTCTCTGGTGTAAGGTGTTGATTTGCTCCTGGAATGGGCATGTTCAGTGAGGCTGACAGCTACCGTTGGCTGAGCTTGGGCATCATCTGTGCTTGCTAGTACCTGGATACATTCATCTTGCACATTCAACACACTTAGTGTATGGCTCAGGTCTTTCAGAGATAGACTAGCCATCTGAGGTGCCCACTTACAGTCTCAGGAAAGATGCTTGGACAGTTGGCAGATGGCAGCTAAACCCCTATGGAAAATCATCCATCTTCAACTGATTTCTGAACCCTTTTCACAAGATCGGGTGTAAACAGGGCTCCTGGACTCTAACACAGCTTTCTGCTGTATGGGCTGTGCATTGGCTCTGTGCTGTATGGTGCCAGCCCTTCCTTCTCCTGCAGCATTTCCTAGTGAACGCACTGCAGGAAAGCAGCACCAGCTTGGAAGTCTGAAATAAGTTGCTGTTCAAAGGGAACTTGGGGACTTCATATGCCCATAGAGCGGTACAGTGGGATGGGTGTGCTTGAGCCACACCAATGTGCAGGGAAAAAGTTGCTGCACGGTGGCTGGACTGTCATTCCCAACTAGTTTGCTAAGTTCATGCTTGTAATTGCATCTTCAACATCCAGCAGAGAGGGGAACTCTGTTACTTGGGAGGTGACCAAGCTATGAATAAGGATCTCTGCATACAACCGTGGTTTGGAAACATTTCAAGAATGGCAAGAGGCAAACTTTCAGACCAACAGAAATAGAGAAAAAATATGATTCAGGAAGGCTGCTTATGTCTCTGGTCGTAGCAGAAAGACAGGTTTGTCTGAAGAAGATGATGGAGCGTTATAATGAAGTCAAAATCTAATGGACAGAAAAAGAACAGTAAGAACCAGAGAAAGCCTTTAAGTAAGATGTCACAGCCTAAAAATAGCAATAGCAGCAGAAACTAACAGTGACATGACTGGTGGGAGATTACAAAAGGGAGCCTCC
Source organism: Scopus umbretta (assembly GCA_013400535.1). NCBI lineage: Eukaryota > Metazoa > Chordata > Aves > Pelecaniformes > Scopidae > Scopus > Scopus umbretta. The sequence goes on from VZTL01015012.1 coordinate 25,011, forward strand.
AACACAAGTCAATCCCTCTGCTCTAGGCAGGGTCCTTCCTGTGACCCAAGCCCAACTGGGCACTAAGTGAACACAGAGATCCTGCCTCTACTCTCCTGTATATGGGATTTCCTTAAGTCAGACATTTCTAAGATCAGCTTCAATTAAAAAGCACGCTGTAAAAACAGGGGGTGGGGGGCAAAGAAAGATTTAAGATGCAGCTTCTTACTAAAGGCTGAGATGAAAAACATTTTTATTGAAATAAGGCAGGCAGCAAGAGGAAAGATGATCCTGGCAAGGAGAGGGTCCAAGAGGCCAGTGTGTACTTCCCACCTCGAGCAACCTCCACCTCATGCAGTTCTGTGACTCAGAAGCCCTCACATAACATGAAGGGCATAAATGACCCTTATTTCTTCCACATGTGCATTTAGATCATGAGCTCTTTGAAGACAGAGTTTTTCCCTTGCTACAAACCAAGGAAAAGCAGCAAGACCAGATATCATTTAAATTTCTTAGTGGTACCAGAGCATAAACAATTAAAACACAAATGTAAACAAGCTGTAAGAGGGGATGAGTGTTTTTACTCATGATGTCCAAGTCAGAGTGAGAGAAAATAAAAAAGCTTAAAGGTGCCATTCACTAGAGAAACATGGGAGTAAATAAATGCAACGGCCTTTTGATCAGTTGGAGAAGGGATGTATTATAAACTGGGCCAACTAGCTGAACAGCAAGAGCAACAAATCAGAAAACCAAATAACTGAAAAAACCACAAAGCTATTTCAGGCCAAATCCTCCCCCAAATGTAAAGAGAGCTGATGAACTTGGTCTATACTCATGCAAACAGGTGCAACAAACTTGGATGCTTTGGCTAAAAACTGCAATGCCAGCGCTGCGTGCCTTTACCTGAGCAGATGAGAATCACGGCCATCAATGCCTAAGTAGGTCTGATTTTCCTTTACCTTGTATTTCCCAGCCCTTTGGCTGTTGGACTGACGGAAAGGATACATATAAGCTGTTTGGAAGCTCTCTCGGACTCTGAAATCATCATTGGTCTGATCTGATCTGTTTGATAACACCCAGGATATTTGAACTAAAGTCAACTCATTAGGGACAGAGGAGGCTTGAGCAGGAGGGAAGGTTTGCCAGTCTTGGATTAGGAAAGGGCTGTAATGAAAGCCAGGAAGGAAGTCTGTCCTGTCCAAGGAAAAGGCAGTGGGAGAGGTAGCTGGGGAGAGAGAGAAAAGGTTTCCTACACCTCAGGAGAGAGGCTGCAAGACTGAGCATGGGATTATTGGGGGAGGATGGGTAATTCTGCACTTGAGAGTATTGTAAGGATAACTCTAGGGAGAGCTGCAAACCATTTGGTTACTGTGATAGCAGTAAAACAGAGCAGATAAACAGAGCAGTCTGTGTAAAGTGATAGAGACTGTAATGTCCAAGAAGGTTAATTTTTCTAAACAATGATTTAAATGTTGGTGATTCTTAAGATATTAAACCATTTCTTCCAAGGAGCAAACAGAAGAGTCTGTGGGGTCTAGGAATTGGTGTTGAGTCAAGAAACCAGCTACAATTTCTTAAGCTTGGCCTAAAGAAAAAGTCTTTCTCTTGCCCTGTCCTTCCTCTCTATGAAAGTGAAAAGGCAGTACAGGAGAGAAACGCAAACTGCAGACACAGGAGCCCTGGCAAAGAGATGCTACAATATAAGGAGAGTGGAATCAACTGGCTTGACACTACTTCCCCCATGTGCAGTTTTGGGCTGCTAAGTCATTCTTTAAAAGCAAATATCTAGCAAGAGAATAAAACATCAGACAGGAGAAGGAGAATACACTTAACGGTCATTTTCCATTGCCCTCCCGAGCAATTAGAGCCAACAATAAATGATTGCACTTCCCACTCTTTCAGACTAAATAAATCCTACAGTCAAGTATCTGTAGGAGGATGGTTCTCATGACAGTGAGACATTTACACACACAGCTTCATGCTGATTTAGCTCAAGCTGCCTGTTTTTGTGCCAGAAGGACCAAATCATTGCAATCAATGCCACTCTCCTTTTTCCCTTTTTCTGAAGTGATTTATATCAGTTTGGCATAAGGCAATTTCCTCTCGGCAGGAAGCTGAACCAAGGTAAGCCTCTCCGAACAGGAGCAGAGGTACCTAACACAGAACAGTTCTTCCTGGGGATCCAGCTGGTTTGCCTGGTCTGGTGAGCTGTATTGTTTTGTCACATCATGTGTTTCCCCCAAATGCATTAATGCAAACCCACTGTCAGTGTTGTTAGGTCTTCATCCTCCTCCCTATCCCCCATCATGTAAACAACACAAAATCATAAATGCACAGTGAAACATCAGATAATTTTACAGTTACTGTCATCACCAGTGGGAAAGAGAAGCTCCAAAGAGGATTTGAGCATAACTGATCTACACTAGAGCTCTATGGAAAAGAGGATGGGGCAGATATAAAAGAAAGAAAAATCAAAACTGGAGTGTTAAGAAAGGAGGGAGGATGGGAGAATAGGAGCGAAGAGACAGCCAGAGCGGAACCAGTACCATGGTGCTGAATAAGAAAGAGAAGCTAGAAAGGGGTTTTCACATGCAAAATTAAAACACAGTGCAATAAGGGAGTATTCAGATCACCTTATCACCTTTCAGTCCATGTTCTCCAGGGTTTCCCATCATCCCCTGAAACAAAAGAAAGTCCAGAGTGAGACTGAGCCACTGTGAAGACTTGCTCACATCTATGACATTGATGTCTGTGATGGGGCTACTGGCTCAGACCCACAGCATTGGCCTGGCGCAGCCCCAAGTTCAAACACCAGGCTGCTCCCAAAGCATGCTCTGTCACACATTTTTTAAACACCCTTCGTGGGCTGGAGGTGCACAGGGAAAATGCCCCTGGGATTCTCCAGTGATTTACACCTACTGCAGACCGCCAGTGGGATGTTGTGTTCAACAGTCCTGTGCCTGGGTCAATGGACAAGCATTCATAGAATCATAGAATCATAGAATTATTAAGGTTGGAAAAGACCTCTGAGATCATCTAGTCCAACTATCAACCCAATACCACCATGCCTACTAAACCATGTCCTGGAGTGTCACATCCACACGTTTTTTGAACACCTCCAGGGATGGTGACTCCACCACCTCCCTGGGCAGCCTGTTCCAATGCCTCACCACTCTTTCAGTAAAGAAATTTTTACTAATATCTAATCTAAACCTCCCCTGGCACACCTTGAGGCCATTATCCCTTGTTCTATCGCTGGTTACTTGGGCGAAGAGACCAACACCCACCTCACTACACCCTCCCTTCAGGGAGTTGTAGAGAGTGATAAGGTCTCCCCTCAGCCTCCTCTTCTCCAGACTAAACAACCCCAGTTCCCTCAGCCGCTCCTCAGAAGACTTGTTCTTCAGGCCCTTCACCAGCTTTGTTTCTCTTCTCTGGACACACTCCAGCACCTCAATGTCCTTCTTGTAGTGAGGGGCCCAAAACTGAACACAGNGCCTTGCACTCGTCCACTAGGTGGGTCACTTTGTCATAGAAGGAGATCAGGTTGTTCAAGCAGGATCTGCCTTTCATGAACCCATGCTGACTGGGCCTGATCCCCTGGTTGTTGTGAATGTGCTTGTTGAGAGTACCCGAGATTAATTGTTCCATAATCTTCCCTGGCACTGAGGTTAGACTGACAGGCCTGTAGTTCCCCGCATCCTCCTTCCTGCCCTTCTTGTAGATGGGCGTTCCATTGGCCAGCCTCCAGTCATCTGGGACCTCCCCTGTTAACCATGACTGCTGATAAATGACGGACCATTGTTTGGCAAGCTCCTCCGCCAGCTCCCTCAGCACTCTCGGGTGGATCCCATCCAGCCCCAGAGACTTATGAGTGTCCAGGTGGCATAGCAAGTCGTTAACTGCTTCCTCCTGCATTATGAGGGGTTTATTCTGCAACCCGTCCATTAGTACCACCACCCTTTCTCTCAGCACCATCACCCAAGGGAGGAACAGAAAAATCGTCAGCCCTGCCATGGAAGAACAAGAGATCACACAGCTCAGTTATTCTCTCACCTTTAAGCCTTTTGGTCCTGGATAGCCTATTGGTCCAACAGGGCCCATGTCACCCTAGTAAGAGAAGAGAATTACCAAAGTCATGAAGTGCAAAACCAACACATAGCTGTATGTGGTGAGAAATTCCTCTTCTATCTGGTCCCTCAGTATCCCTCAATTTACAGGAATTGCACCACTGACTTCAGCAGAAGCAGCATCCTGGCATGAGTCAAGGACTTTTAATGTGTAGATGGCTTCTAAGGAAAAGCAGCACAGGGTGTTTGCCTTGCAGGCACGTGAGGGAAGAAGAGCAGCTCCTATTCGCATCCTGTTCTCGTCACAAAGAAGAGACCTGAAAACAGCTTGACACTAACCACTGGAGATGAGAGCTGTCCCCCGTGATCAGCTCACCTGGCCCCACCGTGCTGTTGCCCCTGTGTATGGCCACGGCAATTGGGCTGAGTGTGCTGGATGCCTGGAAAACACACAAGCATCCTGCTCCTGTGCCACAGGAGCTATGGGTGCCAGGGGTTGTGGTCAGAATCCAAAACCAGGAGCCACGTTCCTGGGTCCACTTAAAAATAAGCTAGTAAATTAATGGCAAAATAATGGAAAATTAATTAAGAAACCACCTTGAAGACTGCAACTGTAGTAGGATCTGAGAAATTTTTTTTGTACCTTCTCCCTAACTTTTGAACAGATTCATTTCTGCCTTCCACTGTTTGAAAAATTAAAATATTGAGCTGGCTTAAGACAATCCTGGAGCGTATTTATTCTTGGTGAAATTACTCATGTTCTCAGAAAGAATCTACCACGGTATTCCTGAGTTCTCTAGAGGGAGTCTGAGGGTGTGTTAAAAAGGACAGACGCAAACAGCAAAAACAGAAAAAAAAAAAAAAATAGGAAATTTGGGTTGCTACTGAGCTCTGATATCTAAAAGTGGTACGGGGAGGAAAGAGGAGAAACAGGAGGTAAGGACAGAGGTGTCTCATCAGCATGGTCATTCTGCTGCAGCGGGAAGTCAGCACGGCATCAGGTATTGGGACTTGTATGAGAAACTGCAGCACAGGAGGACACTGGAGTTCACGGTTGTGTGTACCTGCATGTGCATGTATAAAAGAAAGCCTTCAGTGGCCGGCATTTAAACAGGCTTTGACTGCTTTCTGCCCATGAAGGGAGCCAGTGATATGCTGCACCAGCCTTGCCTGCGATGTGTAAATAAACAGGGAAGGCTCTGCTGAAGGAGCGCTTCTCTGGTCAGAGTCGTGGGCCCGCAGCCACGCTGGAAGCGCTGGGCTGCAGCCGCCTGAACAGATGCCCTTTTCATACCTCCCAACATAAAGGCTTCTTGTAGAAATGAGTTTACTTAAAGCTTTGCCCACATAGTTAATTAGGAGAGCAAGAGGCTTTAGTTACACTAATTCTGCTCTTCAACCTCTCTTAAACAGCAAACCCAAACACCTGCCGGGTGCATGGAGGCAGCTGGGAACCCAGCCGGTCCCCCAGCGGAGGCTGTAGCTGGGAAGGAAGGAAGCGGCTGAACAGGGACCAGCCCAGAGCAAGCACCCAGCCACCTTCTCCGTGCCCTGCAGCATAAGCCCCATGCTGCAGACATCAGGGAATGACGCTGGTGCTCTGTCCTGCAAAGAGAAGGTGGCAGGATGGATGTGTCCCCTTCTTCCCAGGAGGATGGAGGAGGTCACTCTTAGATCAATCCCACTAGAGGTGCTTCAGGATCCTGGATTCAGGAGTTGCATATTACCCAGAGACACAAGATCCGACTCAATTTGACCTAGATCTCAGTTTGAAATTTTTATCTGCTCGGAGTAGTACCAAGAGACTAACTGGGAAAGGCAGCAGCTGATTGCTACCACTTCAGCAAGTGACTCCTGAAAAAACAGCATTGCAAAGGATTGACTTTCTGCCTTAAAAGTAAAGCCAGGAAGAAGCTCACAACAGGAATGACGATTTCTTTGTCTGGATGGGAAGGGAGAAGAAATTTAAAGTTTAAGACAGACCAGGTTTAGCAGCAAGAAAAGAACTGTTGGTTTGGGCCTTTTCCAAACAAAAATTTTAGAACTTGGAGTGTCGGTAGAAACCAACATAACAATGGATCAAGACAGAGATGGTGACAGAGTCCAGATATCTGGTGATGGAGCTAAATCCTGATCTGGGACATGCAATGCCAGATCTTGGGGCCAGACAAGGAAAAAGCAATTTCGTTGTACCTTATACAGAATTTGGTGCCATTTAGGTTACTGCAGCCAAAATGGGACAAAACATCATGATCACAAAGGCAGGTTAGAAACCACACACTGCCTGTCCTCATTGCATGTCATCTACAGGCAAAACCTGTCCTTCCTGGCCCCTGCGATCTATACCAAGCACATAACAGCACGGCACTGGCAGGGCCAGCTAGGAGGGGAAGACAGGCAGCCTCCTGACTCCGTCATCTCTGGAAGGATCTTGGTCACATTTACCATGTCTGACCTTTCACCCTCCAACAAACAGATATCTGTGAGATACTGGCAACCAGGTTAAGACAAATCTTTCCAAAAGCTAGAAGAAATATGATCTGATTTGGACAATACCTTCAATCATATTCTTTTAAATAGCAATCTTCCTCTAACAGCTCTTTGCCAGGAGCACATCCTTTCTGCTGCTATGGCTAATGTAGCTACTTTCATCTCCACTAACAAGGAGAAACACAGACTTAATTCCTGGCTCCACAAAAAACTTGCCAGAGCCTTAATCAACCTTTGCACCAATCCCCCATCTTCAAGATGGGTACACTTGTTCCAACGTATTCTCTGCTTTTCCTCCACAGAGTCCAAGATTTCTGGGTTTGGTGCTCTACATTTGTGCAATATCTAGGGCAATCGAGGCCTTGATCTCAGCTGACATACACGCTCCTATAATTTAAGCTATGGAAAGGCAAAAGAGGAATTTTTTTAACCATTCATGGCAAGTCACGTTTTCATGGATTATTATAGCCAAGGAAGAACCATTTTGAAAGAATGCTTGTAGTGCTAACAGACCCTACCACTTTTTGTACATGGAAGGAAATCACTTAAAACAAGTACCGAGACCTAAAAATAAACCATAATATGTTCAGCTGGGCATTCACTAACCCCGAGCACAGCTGCCAGAGGATGAGTTGCCACCCATCCTTGCAGCCATTTATGTCCTGCTGGGGAAGAGTGTAATGAAGGGTGGAATTTGGCTGTGTACATAATTACCTGGATTAGTGATGGGATGATGAGAATGCATGTAAAATTCCTGTATACCCAGAGGACAGATGGTTCCTGCCCATGGTCTCTCCAGTGAGCAAGAACTGTGTGTCCTTAGGTTACTGCTTACAGGGCTTGCTTTTTAAAAGATGACAGATCCTGGTGTGGAATGAATATGGCACCTTTGAAGAAATACCCTGGTAAATATTATCAAAAGGGCGAGTTATCTAGGAATAAGGCACTAACAGGAAACCTTTAATCTGTTCCCTTTTGCTTAGAAAGGGTTTGCCCTCCTCCACCTCCCAGTCTACCAGGCAACCTCCTCTCTCCCCAGACACCATGCCTCCTCCGTACACACAGTGCTATTGTTCACTGCCCCGCCACAGGAAGAAGAAAATCTGTGTGTAGTTACGCAGGCTGAAAGGGTTAAAGCCCCAAGAAGCCAGATCTCCATTTGTTTTTGTACTTACAATGAGTCCAAGGACTCCAGGAGGACCTGGGGCTCCCAATTCTCCCTAAAAGGAAAGACAAACATGGTTACGGACACTTTGTAGACAAACAGAGGCTGAAAGGCAGCTCAGTGTTTCAAGAACTTGAGGGAAGGGAAAAGACCGTCCCTCCCCCTTCCGCTCCCCCTCCCCAGCCCCTTCCCCAGCCAAACTGATCCAGAGCTTCCATCTTAGCTAGTGCGCGTGCGAGCGCAGCCTTTCCAGACACAGGGCTGCTTGTTGTTCGGCAGTTATTTGCAGGGCTGACTTCCCCTCCGAGGAGCAGGCTGGATAAAAGAAGCATTTCACTGTGCAGGCAGGGGAACGGGTGGGAGCCTGCCCCAGGTGAGATGCAGGCATGGGCAGGGAGAGGGACCGGGGTAGGAAGGGGGCACGGGGACAGCAAAGCTAAGGTGGGAAGGAGAGGAAAGCTGCTGCTCTGTATTGGGAAAGGTGAGGTTTTTGGGAGTGGTTAAGGAACAATAAAACTCATAAGAAAAGGAGGACTCGGATGAAAATTAAACTGGATAATTTGCAGAGAGGGTATGCCAGCTTCTGGTGCTGACTGATGGGCCCTGGGAGCGGGTTTGGCACACAGAGTGCTCCAAGGCTGCTCCTCCTGTATCTAAGAGATGGTTTAAAGTGGGAACCAGCAGCGTCCTCTGCACTCTGCCTCACCCATCTGGGCTCCCGCACAGACCATCAGCTAGCCATTTCTTTAATTTTTTATAAAAAGCCCCTGACCTTTGGGATAGAGCTTATTTGCAGGGAGGTGGCTCAGCACCTCTGTCCCTGGAGCAGGGAGCTCTCTGCAGGGAACCCAGCACTTGCTTGGAGGGCGAGTCACTTTTAATCACACCACAGAGAGCAGGAGATGGACTGCAGAGATTTCATCTTGGGGTCTGTGTCCATTTGCCATCTCTTACTGCTCCCAAGCAGGGCATTTTAGGAAGAGCCAGCTCCTCTTAGAGGCTTTTCAAGAGCACCTCAGAGCGCACCATTTTGAGGGACAGACTGCTGTCTGGGTTTGTGGGGCTGGTTTGAATTCTCAGCTTCACCACAAACTCCCTCAGTGCCAGCTTTCCAAAAACATGCAGGTGCCAGGAGTGCCAGCAGGTGCCTGAGGGCATTTCCAGGTGAAGTGCAGGAGAGAAACTGTGACAGACTCACACAAATCATCTATCAAGGTACCTAAGTACTTCAGCAATCCTTATGTGATGCTCAGCCTGTCCCTGTGTCTCCCCCGGTGGATCACCCACTCCCTTGCCGCATTGACAGTGGGTTGCTTGTCAGGGCCAGGACTTGCTCTTACCTCTGTCCCAACAGGGCCTCTCAAAACAAGTGCATTGGAAATACTAAACTTCCCGTTGGCTCAGACAACCCTACCCCTGCTCTGGATCATGCTGGCTACTTTCTTTGACAGACCAGCTCAGTTTATGGTGCACATCTGGTGGAGTCCCCATCTGGTGGAGTCCCCTTCAGTGCAATAAAGCTCCCCTTTTATGGAAAGATTTGCCTAGTGAAAGAATGAAAAAGAAGGGGACGCAACGTGACTAAACATGCTCAGCCTCCTTGGGTAAAGGGTTACGTGTGTTTATTTTATGGGAAGTGGAGTAAAGGACTATTGGGCAAGTACACACAAAAAGCGTTTCATAATCTCAACCAGCCTAAAATTGCTTTTTTATGGCCAGTTCCTTTCCTGCATAACTGGGACATCTGTGGAGCAATTGTTCCTCATGGGTGGGATTTCTGTGTCCTCAGAGCTACTGTAATAAGGTCGGCTTCAAGCTTTTAGTCAAGGCCTGGCATTGCTAGGCTCAGCAAGAAGAGAGAATATCCCCAGGAATGCTTAGCACGGGAGCTGCATGGTGGCCTCAGTTTCCCAGTAAGCTCTGCAGGCTCTGAGGGTGGCTGGGTGGTCAGCTCTGGGTCCCACCAGTTGCAGAAGAGACCACCTAGATTTCCGAGTTATGTCACATGGGTATTCCTCAAGAGAAAAAGTAAATGTGGAAATGCATGGCCTCACATCTAACATAAGAGGATTTCCTCTTGGAAGAGGAGGGGGTGAATTCCCCTGGGAGAGGTGGGCAGGACTAGTTGTTAATTGGAGCCATTCCCTGGCCTGGGAAATGGAGGATTTACAGGTGCTATCAGTAATGACAAGCTGGTCCCTGACCTGCAAGGGAAATCAGGCTCTGTTCTCCTTTTTTCAGTGCATGAATCTGGCACTGGGACAAGAGACGAGGAGATGAATCAACAATCCTTTCCCATGTCTAATTCCTGTGATTAAGAGACTAATTGGAGTGGCTAAAGCGCTCCCGGAACAGGGATCTGGAATGTGATGGCTCAACAGTTCTCAGCAAGTTGGTAGGAGGGAAAAACGCCCCTGCGGTTGGAATAGTCTTTGCTCTGCCTGGAGGGGACGGAAAGAAGATCAGAGACTGTCGGCTTCAGCCATCCCCATGCGATGGCAGAGGCAGCAGCAGCGTAAGTGCTCAGTGGATCAAACAGAGGATGGGGCAGTTCAGGACCCATGGCAGCCTGCCCGCCTGCCTACAATTTAGCTGCATACTCCACCTAGCAAACTCGGCATATTTTTGTGTTCCACAAACAGACTTTCTGGCATTTTTCTGTGTCTGTGACTCCACTTGTGACCCTGTGAACCTCCCTTTAAGTCAGCCGAAACAGTCTGTTTTCATTCTACAAACTCCAAGGCACATTAATATTTAAAAGCCTTTGATAAGATGAAAGAAGAGCAATCCTTCTGGATGAATTAACGAAGGGACATTTGCTGCTCTCTGATGCTCTGGGAACTGGCATTCAGATAACATTGAGCACATCTTCTGAATGGGGCTTAGACAACTTGCAAATTTAAAAGAAAAAACCCGTGTTATTTGGAAAAAAAAAAAAGTCTTTCTGACCTCCAGGATTCCTGCTCTTCCTGGTGGGCTGGCTAGAAATACAATATATAAAGTCTTCTATTTTGGGACTACTGATTGCACTATGACCCATGGCTTAAGTTGACTGAAGGATGGAAAAAGTCCTGCAGAAGTATTCCTTGGGAATCTAATTCTTGCAGTTCACTACATTTGTGACTTGTGCTGAATGCCCACAAAGGCTGGCGTGTAGCTGAGCTTGGCTTGCTGGTTAGAGTCACTTGTGAAAATGACTTTTATGCTACATATATCATGAATGGGAACTTGAAGACATGTGCGGAGTGGGTTATTTCACACAAATCATTCCATCAAACACCAAGAGCAGCACTGTGATTATGTGTGAATAGCAAAGACAGCAGGAATTTCAAAGATGAATCAGTACTGCTCACATGGTAATTGAGGGAGAACTGACAAAATCATTCAGAAAACAGTTTAGAATAATTAATACATCTAAGAACTTTTGTAATCCACAAGGGCATGTTTTGTGAGTAGCAGAAAACACAGCACATACTCGACTGTTTGGTATTAAGTGCTAGAAGAGCAGAGCAAAATAAACCTTATCGGCATCCAGCTGCTTAAGTCTCTGGGACCATCCTGACTCAATTCCCAGGAGACATATCCCATTCTTAGAAAGCCAGCAGGGGTCAGATGAAGACCAGAGAGAGGCCAAGAACTCAGGAGCCTGGAGACTTCTCCCACTGCAGTGCTGGGGCTGGCCGAGTCATGGGGCAGGGCAGCAGAAACCTGGGCTATGGTGTCTGTCCCACAGTGCTCCCAGACAACGGAGAGGGGAATCTGGCACTTCTTGCACCAGTATTAAGATTCACTTCAGATGAGGAAAGGTACTGCGCTCAGAGTACTTTAGAAGCTTACTTCTACAAGCTAGTGAGAGACAAACCAAGTGGTACCAGCTTGCTAACCTGCACCAGAAAGTGAAATGTGGTGAAAAGGAGAGGAACATGCCTCTTTCTCTATGTACTTCAGACCTCTACACAATTCAATACATGGTCTGCTCCTCTAAGGGTTCATGTGCATTCCAGTCGGCATCTGTGGTGCCTTATGATGATACACCCCTCTGTGGGCCCATGTCTCCCTGCTATGTTCATACGAAGCTTCATCCAGAGCACACTAGTCAACAAGGTGATTCCTGTGCCTGTCACAGGCTTTGCATCAGGCCCTGTGGTATGGACAACACACTCCAACCACTGCTTGCTCAACATGGGCAACATCTCTACTTTTCCTTTCTTGACTTTTCTTCTAGTCATATCCTCAGGATGAGAAAGCATCTATCAAGATCAAGGTGCAAGAAAGGCGATAGGTGGAGACAGACAGCAAATGGCAATAAGATGTCCTGGCAGTTATAGGATGTTGAGTTGAACACAGGAATTCGCAGCATGCTTGAGCAGGACAGGGGAGTACATTTTTTTTTCAGGAGGGACAAAACAAAATGCTAGCAACTGCCACCAAACTGAAAACCTTCTTTCAGCTCTAACTAGCACGATGCAGTACAGTGTGGTGTCTACTGCAATAGAAAGAAAGGGAAAAAGCTATCAACTTACTGGGTTCCCATCAATGCCTGGAGGTCCTCGTTCCCCAAAATCACCAGGAAAACCCTGAGGAGAGGAGGCAAACATGAGTATTAGTTATTGACACACCCTTGTGTAAAGACAGTCAGCTTAAAAACTGCTCCCCTTGCACTCAGTGCAGCACTTCGGTAGACAGCAGGTCACAAGGAAATGTGGGCCAACCAGCCTGCTTGTCCTCATCCAAACTGTTCCTGCTCCACCAGCACATCCGCTCAGTGAGAAGTTCTGTGAGGCCAAGAGCTCTGATTCACTGCTCTCTCCTGGGGCCAATGAAGGGTAACCAGAAGTACCGTTTACAAGGCTCAGCCATAAGCTGCACATTAACTAATGGGAGCCTTGAGAGGAAGAATCAGTGAGGAGACAGGAAGGCTTTTTCCTTGGCCATGCTATGAAAAGCACCCATTGCTGAGGCTGCTGGATCTGACGCATTCACACCTTGTCTCGCAGGCTATGTCCAGCCCTCCATCAGCCGTGCCTTTTCTTAGCACCAGTTCTCAGCCCTAGGCATGCTTCTTATGGCAGGCAAGGCTTTTGCAGCACCATGGAGAAAGAAAAGGTGAGTGTGCATAGCAGAGAGAAGGGGTGGAAATCGATGCTTTTGTCCTCCTTCTGGTTCACCCAAGTACTCCAGTATGCCCAACAAGGAATATGTAGCCCTGAAGATTATGTCGTATAGTTTACATGTGAAATGATAATCCCGCATTTGGCAGGTCAAACTCTGTATTTAAAGATACAGTGCTTTCTATCCTCTTTCAGGAAGAAAGAAATATCTTACGGATAGGATACCTGCCTTGAAAATCAATACCTCCTTAAAAGTCAATCCCCAATCCCTTACATTCTGGAAGAATTCATAAACTTCACTGCAATGACTATCCTCAAAAATGGATTGTCAATCTGAATTATTTCATCCTGTCTACTAGCACAATCATTTTAACAGTACCCCCTTACAGGATAGCTGAATAGTGTAGTGCCTGTTGGAGCCCATGCAGATGCTTAATGGAGCTGATCAAGATGCCTAGTGAATTCACTCCAATGCATTCACAACCTTTCAGCTTGCCAGAGGAACAAACTGTTCCAAGCTCATTATGGTCCACACCCCAGAGCTGTGAAAGACCATGTTTACTACATGAAAAAGTCACCACAAAAGACTTCTTCATCATCTCATTATATCTGATACAAATTTGGAAGACTTCAAACAGTTATAGAAAAGGGAGTAGAGGTACTGAGCCAGAGCCAGAACATGGTGGTGTGACACGTTCTCTCTCGCACTTTTAGACAGACCCTGTGTTCCCCTAAGCTCCCCAATTCCCTATTACAAACAAATCGTACAGCATCTTGTTCTTCCCTGTCCTGTTGTGCTCTGTCTCCCTCAGAAAGAGCTCAGCAGAGGGGTACATAACCTCTTTTGTTCGTAAACCCTCTTAGTCACTATACCTACATTTTCAAGGAGGAAGCAGTTGAGTATAATATGGATTGGACTCAATTTTCCCCTGAGCTTGAACTTCATTCAGCAAAGGACTGGCAGAGAGCAGACTGCCAAGAGCTATCAGGAACCAGCTCCAACACCACCAGCTTCAGGGCTACCCTGAACTTCAGCTGCAGTGGAGGATGATGCTTTGGGAGGCTGTGACACCTGAGGTGAGAGTCCTGTGACTCTCCACCTCTTTTTCTTGCATGCCCCTTAAGATGGAGTGAGATAAAATATGACACAGCATCCACCTCCTTCGACTCTGAGCCAAAAGGGAAATCGTCTTCTGCTAGAGGAGCTCCCCATGGACAGAGCATATGCAGAGCCTAACCCCAGGCTCTGACTCCTGGACTTGGTTAATTCAGCCAGGGCTAAAATACTGCTTTAGTCTCTACACTATTCTAAATGTGGGCATCAGGATGGAAAACTAAGGAATATATTTGCATATAAAGGGCTTCCTAGTGAAAGCATCTACCTTTGTGCTTCAGTTTAGGGCAGCAACTTGAGAAATAAAGCTCCAATCACCCCTGCTCCCTCTTCTGTTTATGGTGGTGCAGTCTTGGAGAGTAAGCAGAGTAAGCAGTATTGCTTCGATGAGGCTATTCCAGAAGGTCTGCTCCAGAGACACACCAACAAGCTGCAACTGCTAGTGGATGCATTACTTTTGACTCAGATTAGCAGTCACAGTAAGAATGCCTTACACCCTTCTCTGGCTCCACCAGACTGTGAGATACAAAAGACAACACAACCATGTTCTGGGCTAGCTAAGAGCTTAAGAGACGGGGATAGAGCAGACAGGGAGGGGATGGTCCTTGCTGAGCTAGAAGGATGCTCTCTCTTCTTGTCTACTCCCCTGTATACTACAAACACTGATTACCTTGGAAAAGCAAACATAAGGGAAGCAAAATGTGACAGGCAACAGCAACATGCTAGCTGGAAACCCATCAGCAACACTGAAAATTGAAATGATCACAGCAGACAGAACAGGAAAACTATACTGGGAACCTCTGCAGTCAAAGATGTCATCCAAGACCTCCCTTCACCTTTGAGGGTTTACAACTCCTGGTCAAAACAACTAGGTAAAAAGATACTTGGTCAAACCTAAGGTGAGAGATGGGAGACCTGAGACCTGTTTAAGACAACCAAAATTTTGCCACTGACTTCAGAGCCAGCATTTCACCTCTTCTGTACCAATTCCATACAGTATTCAGTGCGCATTCCTGAACGGACACAAGCTATCACTTGCTTGCTTGGATTCAATACTTCTACTTTATGGGCATCACTGCAAATGTGAAAGTCATCTGTCTTTTTCCAGCTGGGCACTACATCCCTCAAGCCTGTGCAAACACCAAGAAGCTGTGGTAAGCAACCGCTGGAAACAGCCTTCTGCCATCTAGAGACAAAGATGTCAAATATAATAAGAATGTGGGGGGTAAAATTTTCTTTAATGAAAAAGAAGGAAAAATAACTCTGCTACATGCTGAATCAATAAGATCAGAACAGAGATGTGTAGGGAAAACTCATTGCTCAGGCAAGACAAAAAAGACGACTGCCTTGGAATATTTTGCTGTTTACTGTCATACAACTTGCCAAGGAAAATATGAGTGTGCATAGACTGATACTGTATTTACACTGCTGCAGATTTCAGTCACAGCCTTTAGCACTCCCCCAGATGTATCTTTCCTTTCTCAGAGGGCAGAGATGGGCACAGAGTGACCCATGGATGCCACTGAGCATCCTGGCCCTAGGGCTGCTAAGGTCTTGCCAATGTGGGAATGTTTCACTGCTTTGAATAGTAAAATTAAATCAATATAACTACAGCAGTTTAATATCACCTAGAGGAATGCTTCAGACTAAGAGCATTTTCTAAATTTGGTTTAAATCTCTTCCAATGTGATACAAACATGCACTCCTCTGCCAGAATCAAAGTGTCCCGATAAGGAACTATTTAAATTCATATGTTTCCCGCTAATCTCTTTTGATGCCTCAGTTTCTTGTACTAACCTCGCTGCTTAAAGACATAGGAGATTTGAGGCACTTGGTAATAGAGTTAATAAAAATTTAGCTTTTACACAGGCTTTCTAACAGTAGATCTCCAAGTATTTAAAAAAACAGATTATTCCTGTTTTGAAGGCAGAGAGCTGAGTACCTGAGGTTACTTGGCCAAGCTACCTGGTAGGTAAGAAATTCGACAATAAAACCCCTTCACAGCACAATTTGTCTCACCCTGCAGAGCCAGGGTTTCTGCCCATCCTCAAGGTGGGATGGAAAAGGGTCAAAGTGGTAGGAAACAGAGAAGAACCCAGAACAATTTGGGCTAGCATCAGTGCTACAACAGCTGGGCCCAAGACAACACTTAGCAGTGAAGCCCCATCTTTGCCAATACCTGATCGGCCTTAACATACCATCTGCTCTGCTGGCATCAGCACCCCTCCCAGCCTAGGCTCACAGATCTCTGGGGTGATGGGTGGTCCTCTGGCACTTTCTGGCCTGAGCTGCGAAAGAAACCCTTAGGAGGAGATAAATGGAAAGAGCAGCTTCGATTCAACTAACCCCAGGCATCTTAGCCCAATATTTGAGCTTGGCAACACAAATATTAACAGTCTTTTGCACGTTAAATGATACTAAGGCTGGTGGATGTGGCATGAAGAAGAATATTTCAGCATCCGTACAGTCTCCAAAGACCCAAACCAGGTTGTGAAAGCTATCCTAACACAATCCTGTGCACAGCAGGAAGCAATCAATCTTCTAAGCCCCTAATGAAAAAGAAAGCACTTTCTTTCCATGGGGTAAGCAGTAGCAGTTTAAACCACAATAACAGTTCCAGTGACCACAGTGTCCTAATTTATTGGATCTCACATGTCTGTAAAAGCTATTTTTTCAGTGCCTCTCCCCTCCTGTCTGAGCCTAAAGGACAGAGATGTTCCCCAGGAACAAAACTAGCACTATTCAACCGAGACAAGCAGCCTAGGAATTACAAGCAAACTTTGTTATCCCATTTGTTTCATTCCTGTAAGCAGCGCTACCTCTCCTCTCCCATGCACTGCTCCAGCAGCCTCAGGAGCCCAAACTGAGGGATAACACATCGGGCAGGAAGCTCATTTTATGGTGCTGGCAGACAGGCAGGTCACAACTGGCAGCCCATTATAGGAGACTTGTGAAAGAAATTAAAGAGTCCAGCACATTCAGAGTCTCCTGACCTTCCCAAAGTGAGTGCAGAGGGTTTTTTGGTACAGAAAATCCACCATTTTTCAGGGTGCAGCTGTTTTTCCAGGAAGACTGGTCCCTGGAAATTATGCTCAAGAATTAGGGTGGCAAAGAAAACCACCCTAGTGAAAAATATCGAGCCATGCATCCTGCTGGCTCTGTGGGAGGGAGGGGACATACAGAGAAGGACCAGGACCAGGGAGGTATGGCAAATGGCAGCAGAGCTAGGAGGAAAATGCTTGACTAACAAGTTCTGTTGGCCAAGAGCCAGTGGGGTCCTCCTCCACAGTGGCTGAAGTCAGGTATGACAAAACTTTTGGCTCTGTCTCACAGCTGGGAAATACAGAGAGGAGGTGGGGAAAAAACGTCCAGCTGAATGGATTTCACATTGTCTGAAAGAGAAGTTCAGTGAAAGAAGCAAGATGAAGCTTGAAGAAGAGAAAAAGCATACAAGCAGACACTTTGCACTAAGCAAGATCCAGGTGCTTCTGTGCTCTCTTGTCCCCACCTCAAGCAGAGCTTTACAGTGGTTGCACTGTTTATGCTCACTGCGCTTGGTGAAGCTGAGGAACCACTATTAGAATGGGAACTGAGACAAAGATAGGTGCAACCTGATTTATCCCAGGTAACACTGAGAAGTCAAAGCTGAACCAGTAACTAAATCTCTATCTTTGACATCCTACAATAGTGCCTTAATTCCTTTTCATCCACACTCCGTGCAAAGGGCATCCTTTCATATGCCAGGAGACTCCTGCTGAGAACAACCAGACATAGACAGGACACTGGAACCAGCTCCTCCTGCATCAGGGGACTACATCCCCCGCCACCTTCCTCTCCTTTCTTCTCTTTCCTCTGCTTAAAACAAACAGAGCGGCCTGCCCTTTCTTCTTGTCAGCCAAAGGGCTGCTCCTGGTCTGAGCAGACGCCATCACTTCTTGTCTCTTGTCCCTGGAAGCAGCTGTCCAGTCCTCAGGAAAGCAGAGATCAGCGAGATGCACCATGTCCTTTGCTTCCCCAAGGCCTTTTCAGGTGTGCACATGTGCGTGGGTGTGTTGTATGTATACAACATCTGATTCAGTTTTAAACACTTTCCCTCATGGAGTAAGGGAGGCAGTCTGGCAGCTGCTGCTCCGAGGAATCCTGGCAGGTCTTCACGCCAACAGAATCCTTCTCCAAAAATAGGATTTTATTTTCCTGTTGGCTGAAGGTGAAGCTGCTCAAACCAACCAGCCCTCCTGTCTTGTCTGCGAAAGACTCTATTTGCCAGTTGGCTCTGGCCAGGTGAATCACTGCCCAGGAGTCTCCCCAGGGATGGAGCTTGCGAGTCAAACAATTTAAACAAACAAAAAAAAAAAGGTGGTGGTGGGGAAGCAGGGCTGAGGGTGAGAGAAGGCATTCACTGGAAAAAGGGAGAATAAAATAAATAAGTGTAGCTTATGTTGGCAGCTTATGCCTCTGAGAGCATTCTTGGTGGAGAGAGCAGACGTGAACCCCTCCACAGGTGGGCGCGAAGGCAAGCAGGCTGGCTCAGACCCAGCGCTGGTTCTTAGAGAGGCGAGAGTCACCCTAAAGGGAGCCTGGCAAACCCTGTGCTCCCAGCACGCCTACTCACTAGTTTTACTTCATTCAGCTATGCAGGAGTCTTTGCCTTCTGCTCAGTCTAAGCCTGTGACTGTGACAGCTGTCATCCCTGCAAAGAAGGCTGATGCCATCCTCAGCTGGGTACGGGACTGACGGTCCTGCTCTGGTTCTGCTCCTTTGTCACGTGAAAGGGAGGTTTGCTCTCTCTCCCTGGGAGACTTCACAGCTCCGTGTCACATCCTCTTTGGATAAAGATTTCACTGCATTTTTAAACATAACTATCCCTCCAGCTGCGGGAGCACAGCCCTCCAGGGCAGCCTGTTCCACCCGAACATGAGCAAAAATTCCCCTGAAGGCCCTTCAGCCAAACATCACTGAAGTTAACTGACAGCCCCTCCACCCTCTTGCCCATCTACTTTCTTCCTTTTATGCTTGTATATGATCTCTTCCCCTATCTGTGGGGCTCTAAGAGAGTGCAGATTACACAGACCCAATTACCTAATGCTGAAAAGCACTGAATCCACCACTGCTCCTAATTATTTATGGCCAAGATTTCCAAATCAAGCAGCCTCCTATTTATTTAAGAAAGTCAAGCAGCTTCAGTGATCAAAATGTTTTCAGACTCAAAAGTGATAGCTGCATTATTTTTTCCTTATAATTTCTAAGGAAAATAATTTTGGGGCTTTGATCTGATTTCTGAATGAAACATTTCCCTGTAGGAAGAAAGATCCTCTTGTACTTAGGAAATCTTGGTTCAATTCTTCACAAGCTGTTTGAATGACAATGGACAAGTCATTTAGGGACATTCCTGGAAACCATCTTTGGGTTTGTTTCTTTTCTTTCAGTAGAAGTTATGGGCCTTGGCACCTTTCAAACCCTTTTCCCTGTATTTTCAGTATTTTGTTTTGCCCATTCCTTAAAAAATGAAATACATGCTAATGTATTTACATGTCCACCTAGCCAGGTTATTTGGATTATATAATCATGATCATAGGAACACATGCTGATATCAGAGTGATAAATAACCATGTAAGCACCTCACCACAGAGATTTGGGAAACTCCAGACACGTGGAACACATCTCAGGCCAAAAAGAGATGGTGACATTTGCTCTGGGCTCGTGCCTGCATTTCAGAGTGGTGAACCAGGCCCAGAGGGGAGGAGAGACCAGCTGCCTAGTTTCAGTGTCCAACTTAATCATTAAAAAAGTCACTGATTGCTCAAACCAAATTATTTTAAAAAAATAGGTTAATAAAGAAAAATTATAGCAAAGAATCGACTTAGATGGCTAACAGGAAAAATCCAATTAATGGGCTAAAACTCTTTCAGTAACAGAGGAGATTTGTTGATTACTAATTTTCAGGACCTCCACTTGATTTTTCATGCAAATAGAATAATTAAAAGCATGTATTTTTTTAAAAAAATCAACCAGTTCCTGAAGAAGGCACCAAACTTTTTGGTGCTGTGCTGGGGTACTGGCACAAGACAGAGCGAGCCACCCAAAGTCCTGCCCTTCATCTGCTACAGGTCATTTGTGCTCCTTCCTGCAGTTCATCTTGTGGATTTACCCATACAAACAGGTCCTCAGCCTGCACATTTCTCCACTAACTTTAGCTGGCCACATCTGAAAGTACATGTCTACACGAACAGGGTCTACAGCTGAACCTGAACTGGGACACCAGCTGGGAAGGAATGCTTTATGGGTTGGAGGATGGGTTCACCAAGTGCTCAGGTGAATCAGGCCTGAGCACTGAAGTTACGTGGAAGAGTAAGTGTTTATTTTCTGAGGGTATATACGGATTACATAATTTAGGATCAATTAGAAAATCATTCCCATTTCTGTTAAATCTTAGGAAATGGCTTCTGGACCAACACAATGAACTACCACCTAGCTAAGTAGGAAACCACAGTTTATCCCTACTTCTTTAGGAAATTGTTAATGTTAATTACAATATTTCTTTAAAATGTTTCTCAGTGTTTAAAGAGAAGTACAGCTCCATTCTTCCTCCTTTTTTGGTAGGTAACAAGGTCTCAGTGACAAAAGAGACATGGCTGGACCGTTAGCAGCCCATGTGAGCCATGATACTCAGTGCTGAGGGTGTATGCCTATGTCATGTTTCTCACGAGAAAAGCCATATGGGCTGCCTCTTTGCATGCCCAGGAAGCCCACTCAAGTCAACTGGAGTTTGGCAATTATTTGTTAAAGAAGAGGTACTTCAAAATACTGTTACCAGTTTCCCAAATCTCAATTTGTGTGGTGCAGAAGACTCTCGCTTCATTCACTCCAAATGCAAGGAAGGACCTCAGCTGGATCCAAAGCAGAGAAAAGATTGGAACAAGAAGAGAGGAGCTGTTTATCATCTTAGTCCCTACAGAGAGGAGCAAAATTTATTTTCTCAGTAATCTGTGGTTATGCCAGCCTTTCCAGACACATGGCAAAACATGTCCCCCCCCATTGTTTGCATGGACAGCAGCTGAGACTGTGTAACTTGGCAAAGCCCCATACACTTAAATTCACCACTAAGTTATCTTAGCCATATATCAGAAGGTTGCGGGAAGCTGTAAAACCCAAAGTTTCCTAACCCAAAGGCAGCTCTGCTTTTTGCTATCTAGTGTCTGCCACAAGGCAAAGTCTTTTCATATGATACAACGGTCTACCCATAATGGTGAGGAGTGCAGGGCCATCACACACACTTATCAGGAGAAGCAAAAAATATATTGAGACTTGGTGTTCACTGGAGGCAGAAGTTAAGACATTAACTTTATAAGTCAACATGGCAGAAGACAGTAGACATGAAAAATAGCCTGGCAAGAAGGTGCTGCCACATTACAAGCTGAGAGCTGGCAAGGGGGACCCCAACTATGGTCAGCTCATGGAAAATGGATGCCAGATTCAGCAGCTTGCCACTGCGTTGATGCTCACAACAAATACTGAGGCTATGTTAGAGTGGCTGCCAGATCACTGCTGGCTCTCACAAACTCCACATTGTGGCTGACAGGCAGAGGGAAGGAAGACTTCTGGACTCACCTATGCACTGATACCTAATACTTAAAATCCACATGCCACTTTATAGCAGCTCTTCCTCGACGTCTGAGCAGCAATTCTCGGCATTTACATGCTAAGTTTCAGCTACTGAGCTCAAAGGAGAGATGAGTGTGTTATCCCTGTTTTGCACACAGCCAAGAACAGCCAAACAGCTTGTCTGAAGTTGCATGCCATGGGAAGAAACCAGGTCCTGTATCCTCTTCCTCCTCCTGTGCAGTCACCAAGCAATGCAGCACCTCCTCACCTTGCCTTGGCAGACTCCAGCCATTCTCACAGGCACAGGTGTCAGCCTATCTGACCACACATCCTGAGTGCAAATCCTCCTTCTGCGCTTGCTGCTTACACAGTCTACTCCACCTGTCAAGCTATCTCCTTGGAGCAGCACTTTGGCAACATGTTGGCACTTGCCAAAGGCTGTGCAGAACCTGATGGTAAAGCTTGTGCTGTCAGGAGGTGTTTGTCTCCCTTGCCTGAGGTTAGCAGGCAGGAGTCCCCATCATGCCACCCGACAGCTGGTGGGACACAGCTGCGTATTACTCACAAACATGAGCTACAGAAGGACAAAAGAAAGAACAGTAATGATGAGGACAGCTAGACAGGCAGAGAAGCCAAAATGCCTGCTTGTGGTATTAATGACTTGCTCATGCTACTGTTACGTAAACCTTCCAGCCCTAGGGATGGCCTGATCCTGTGCTGTTTTGTAATCCAAACTGATGGACCCTTTGGGCCAGGTCTTTTCTTTCACGAGGTGTTTGCACACTACCTGACATGGTGAGGCTCCAAGTGTTCAACTGAGCTCCAGCACAGGATCAGCAGCACCAACAGGTTCTCAGAAAAATATAAGGAAACCTCAGCTGTGTTCAGCTAAATTGTGAATAGATCTCAGACAAACCCAAGAATTACTAAGTATGTTTTTGAACTAAACTTTGCTCCTTCCTTTCTATCCCTTTAAAAATAATGCTACTAATAAAACACATTGTAAGGAAAAATTAGGCATAAGGTAGCACAGCTGTTGCAGTACTGATACCCTACATGAAAAAAGAGATACAAACACCCATCGATAACGAAGATGAACAAAAAAAAGAGCTCAAAGTTCTTTGAATACATTTCCTGAAAGTTCCCCTTTAAGTCTCTTTATCTAACAGGGCTTGAGAACTTCTGAAAATATTACACTCTATTTGAAGTTTAATATAATCTGCAGTGCAGACATTTCTGATCATAGCTACCCATCTCCCACAGCATAAGAAAAGCATATCACTTTCAGCTTTGCACTCCTTGAATGATGACTAGCTGTATCTCCTCTTCCTGTAGGTTACATCCTTCAGTGACTGTACATCTCCTTTCTAAAGATGAATTAGGACTGATATATTGCCTATGCATGCCAAGATAGAAGGTAACAACTTCTCTCATTCCTTCTCCCCAGCATGGTGCTGACCCTAGCTCTGCTGCCCTCACAGCAATGGGGCCTTTTTAATCCTCTTTTTTTTTTTTTTTTTGCCAGCTGCTCAACTGAGCACCATAAAAATCCACAAAAGCACCATAAAAGCCACTCTTCTCAGCCTCTGCATTGGCGAGACTGAAGGTTTAAGCAACTGCTTTCTTCAGCTCCAGGCCTCCAGCCTACCTCTAAAACAGGCAGCAGATCTGGAGACGTACAGGCTCATGTTATTTCAGTCTCCCTAGTGTGTTGTATTTAATCATAATTCTGCCCCTAGCCCACCCCAAGCCTTTCCTTGCTCAAGAGTTCGCCAGGGCCCATACATTAGAAATGCACTCGCCTCCTCCATTGCTGATGCACTGCAGGGAGAGCAGAGCGGGAGGTGGAGTCAGCTGTTTCCACGACAGATTCACCATGTCCCTCACAGCTCTGCAAAACTTAACTTCCCTGGAAGGGTTTCAAGATCTGACTCATGTCCAGTTCTTCTATTTTAATCATTCCCTCTTACATCATTCTCAGAGGCCCACGGTGTCACATGCAAAGTCCCCCAGCCCCCCACTCCTCCTCTGCTGAGCACATAATCTATTGCTGTCTCTCATGCTAAACAAAACTAGGTAGAGAAATATATTTGATACCAACTCCTTCCCTACTCTCCAGGGCACTTTCTAGCTTTGGATGGTAGCTCGTAAGGGCTTCCAAGAGCTCTCCATCGCAGTGACAACACTGAAATAGAATAGGAACAGTAGCTGTGCCAGCAAACCGTGCGGTGCGGGGATGTGATAGACCGGAAAAATCTCAGCAGGCTCGCTAACACTGCAAACCAGCTGGGAGACAGCACAGGCCGGGAGATAAGTGTTGGGGAGGGAACCAAGTCAGCTGGTTCCTACTTTCCATTCTCCCAGTGACTTCCTGAATAACTCTGGATGTCACTTAATCTTTTTGTTCATGCTTGGAAGTACAAATCATCAGCATTGGTCCATTCAAGATTTCTTATTAAACCTGATATCATGAAATGGGGATGGAGCCAAAACTCTCTGAAAGAGCCGAATAGAACAAAGGTGCTCACGTGCAGCCACTTAATCCCTTCTCTAGATCCCAGCCTAAATGCCTCCACAGTTGAGAGATTCCCTGCTGATCTCAGGGGAGCCCCTTGTTTGTAACAGTGACCGCCAGACAAAAACTCTTGCCTGGAAGATTACAAATGCTAGCCAGACAACAGCTGGAACGCTTTGAGCCTCCAGCATGCACCGTGCAAAAACAAGGCAGAGAGCAGAAACCCTGTACCTAACGACAGTTGCTTTGTTTGTTTTACTCTGGTCAATGAGTCACCATTACATCGACTGGCTCTCTGCAATTATTCATCACAGAGGTTTCTGGTGCAACCAGCGACTTACAAAACTGTAAGATCTGGTACAGATTTCCGCTACCCCCCCAAAAAAAATCGGCTTGACTTCCCCCCATCCAGGGAGACAAGAAGAGCCAGCCGGGATGAATGTGGCACTGTCAGCATGTTTGCATGGCTTTTACTGTGAGAACACCAGCAAGTGGTAGGCGTGGGAGTCCTGGAAAGCACGTGTTTGCATGCAAGGGTGACAAAGGGAAAACACTGGATTTTTCCATGTGTGGGTGAGTGGACATTTTACAAGGAGCCTGTGAGTCCCATCATGTCAGGAGATCGAGAGAAACTCAGGCTAACATGAAGGACAAGGTGCAGAGGCAATGAGACGCACCAGAGCACGAACATGCCTGATCTCTCTGCTGATTCCTGGAGCAAAAAACATTGTACATTTTCCTAAAGGAAGCACACAGAATTGCTTGGAAGAAGGCTGATGTGGGAAAGGCTTTCCTTTCTGTCCTTTCCCTGTTTCCCCTACTCATTCCAGTACTTTTCCCACCTGCTTTTATTTTGCTTTTTGCTACAGTCAGCACAATCCCCCTTCTTCTATGCAGCTCTCACAGTTTCCACCTGGTATTCAGCCCTACCTGGAAATACCTCTTCCTCCTGGCCAAACTCTCAAATCTACCTGGTCTCCTTGCTCCTCAAACATGTCTTCATCTGATCCGTTACTGCTTTAAATGTGTACCACCACCAAGGACAAAAAGATTTCTATACAAAAGTGCACTTGCATTACTCAAACTGGGATGGTACAAGGGTTGGAGAGAATCACAGCAAAAAGAGGCAAACATGATGGGACTGGTGGGAGCACAGAGCCGTAGATATAACAGAGCGCGCACAGACACTTGAGGCGCTGCAATCATGATGGGGAATTAAACAGTGCATTCAGGGAAGAGGATGGCCAGAGCAAGGACAGAGGGGAAGATGTTGCAGAAGAGAATCTGAGAAGTGTAAGATCCAAGGGAGCACGGAGACTGCGAAAAAGAACAAAAATGCCTGTGAAGTCGCCAGAGCATAGAAGAAAGGAAGAGAACAACATTTGTATCTTCAGTTTTCTTCCTGCTTGAGAAAAGAGACATGGAAAGGTTTGTTTGATCTCCCCATTTAGTTCCCATCAGAATATATGAAGGGACCCAGCCAAAAGCCAGATGTTTTGTTTCCAGTTTCATTCAACAAGGTCTGCATAATAGACGAGGAAAAACTTTACCGGCCTACCCATCTTGCCCCTCTTCCCAGGAACTCCAGGGATCCCCTGCAAGGAAAACACAGAGAGAAAAAAAATAATAGGTCTGGTTGAGAAAGCAAATAGCCAACCAACAACACAAAACAAAACTAGAAGAGAAAGGAGAATGCAAAACAGGCTAATGACTGTGGCATTGTTCAGGAATCAAAATGTCAGCTACTTGCAGTCAGCTGTGAGAGCAGAAGACAATTAACCTTCACCCACTAACTACGGCCCTCCCTGAAGACACACACAGGCAGCATCCACACCCAGGGCAACAGGCTGAAGCTGTGCTTAGCAGGAGCAGTCATTAAGCTACTGGTCTGGAACCAAATGAAGGCCACTGCCAAGGCACTCGCTGGAGAACTTCTGTTTATGTTTCTTATTTAGTTATACAAGCATTAAATCAGCGACTCTAGCGTAGGGTACTCCCCTCCCAGGCAGGCACACACACTCCCACATGCTCCCGAGGCCTCTCTTGTTTCAGGAGCTTGCATTTGAGGGAGAAAAAGCTGGAATAAAACA
>VZTL01015017.1:16656-32188 GCA_013400535.1 Scopus umbretta
CTCCGGGAGCCGAGAGAGACTCGGAGCCGGAGGGCGCAGGGCAGCGGGGCGGGGGGCAGAGGCTCTCACCTCGCAGCCGCCGCGCCAGGCGCTTGGCCCAGGCAGCTCGGTGGGGCGCGGCGCCGTCGGGCGGCACCTGGTGGCGGCTCGGCACCNCTCACCCTCGGTAAAAGCAGAAGGAGGCCCCGCGGAGGGGTGCTACCCGCTTAACAAACTGCGGGGGGACACAGCTATTTCGCATCCTTTTAAGGAGGAGAGGTCTTAAAGCTCCTCGAGCAGCCAGAAAGCTCCCCTCTGCCCCAAACCCAGCAAACAGCAATGCAGCCCACAGGTACGGGGGTCTTGTGTTTTTATTTAAATCCAGTTACAGCAAAACACAGGCTGGCAGTACAGAGAGCAGCGTGCCAGAGAGGTAGCGCTCACTTCGTGCGTCCGACGGCGTACGTCCCGCTTTCCCCACACCTCTGCCGACTGCATCCCGCGAAGCCGGCATGACGTGCAGCGTGGAGGGCTGGAACTGCTGGCGGCCGAGGGGAGGCCACCGGGTAAAGAAGCTGCCCCGAACCCTAAAGGTCACCATGCACTCTACATTTACAAACAGTTACCCGAGATGAAGCTACTCCCCCCTCCCCTTAGGTAGGAATTGAAAAAGAAGGGAAATATTACATTTGTCTCCCTTTACAGGGTGACTTCGTTATTTTCAATGCTGTGGTGATCTCGAGCATCCTCAGCACTCTCCAGCGTTTGATTGCTGTTATCATCAGGGATCTCAGCTGAAACACGGACCTGGCTCTCCTTGCTTTCCCTGCTCTGGTGGCTATCCCCTCTAACACCAGCCTTGCTATCATCTTCCGCCTCACGGCTATCAAATTTCTGCCGGCTGTCGTTTTCCATGCTCTGGTCACGCTGCTTGCTGTCCAGCTCAGTGCTGTCCTGCCCGTGGCTCTTGTCAGCCCATTCCCCGCTGATGGCATGCTTCCCCAGGGAGTGGTGGAGAGCAGGATCCTCCTGGGAGAGCCCTGCTTGCTGGCTGTCTGCATCCAGGGCACTCTCATCCTCCTCAGTGGCATCATACACAATAAGCTGTGTTAGCAAAACAAAAAAGAGCCATTGTCACCCCTGAGGAACTCATCTGTCAACAGGTGCTGCCGTAGTGCACCAAAGCAAGCTGCATGGGCTGCGGGGACTCTCAAAGCCTGCAGATACATCTCTGCCTGGAGGCACTGCGGTCTTTTATGGAGTTCCACGAACCTTTAACATTACAAGAAACTCAAGTTTCATCCTGGCCTCAGATTTCGCGTGTCCAACTACATCATGATAGTGCAAACTGCAGTATTGCACAGCTTGCAGCAGCAGCAGGCTACACTCCTGCCTTGGCACATCGACAGCCTTCTGGCCATCGATACCCCCTGATTTGACGTATCCAGAGAAAGGAAAAACATTCCTTCGTGTATGCCTACTTTCCCCCACCAATCCTTTTCAAAACTGACTCCCATAAAATAACATGTGCATTTTCAAGTTCACTACACTTTTCCAAAAACCTGGGTACCACTGCTCAGCACTATTCACCTTTTTTGCAGCTTTGCGGAGTTTGCTAGACTTCACCATTGTGGCCTTTGCCCTCAGCCTGTAGGCCACGCTGTCCCCTCTGCCGGCGTTGTCTCCCCGGGTGAAAGGGAAAGGAGGGAAGGGTACGGTTACTGGAATGTCTGTGGGAAAACTCGTGACAACCTCATCGGATTCATCCGTGTCATCAGAATCATTATCATCGTTGTCATCATCCACATCTTCATGGCTCTTGCTTGACACATCAGGAAAGTGCTGGAAAACATGTATTATGCATCAGGCAAATGAACATATATGTGAGATGTGCAGCCTGGTATCTGTTCAGCTCACCCAGAGCTTATGCGCTGTTGAGGAGCTATGTGCATGAATTGCTCTGAATTTGCCTCACCCTACCGGAAGCTTTGTTTTGTTTAGGGAGAGATGTTACCACGAGAACCGCATTTGATTGAGGAAAATGAGTGCTGCTACACACTGGCTGCCCTGCAGCACTCAACTGACATTTTGCTCTTCAAAACACTTACCGGTTGTACTGGGACATCCACGCTTTCTTCTGAAGAGTAAAGGGTCTGAAAACAACATAAAACTCACTATTAGCACACAAAGGCATATACAGTGGAGCTGATCAGCATGTTGACTATTCTTTAAGCCCTGAATCCTAACTTGCAAATCTGGCATTGAAAGATGCTCTGCTTTCTCTTCCAGTTAGTTGCCTGTACCTGCTGAGGTGACGCCAGGTCATTCTGTGGGTGCTGCAGGCTCTCCCGAGACTGAGAATTCACATGGTGGTGGTGATATCTATGTGAGTGATGGCCCCTGGAGTCCTTCAAGAGAAAAAAAAAAAAGGTGGGGTTAGTCCACAAAGGAGCATACAGGAGCGGGCAAAGCTGCCTGCATCACAACCTGTGTTTTCAGGCAGCTGTGGCATCTGCAGTACATACTCCTTTTGTATAGGATGTGTCCTCAGCGATTCATTGCAGTAGGAAGAGGACTCGGAACAAGCCTTGATCCCAGATGAACATTATACCCAAACAATATAATAGAGAAGATGTGCCTCTCCCACTGGGAGAGCCTGGTGAATTTCAGATCAGTTTCTGCAGCTCGTTTTAATCAAGTGAAATTTGGAGTTGCATCTAACGAACATCGTTTCTGCTAATTCTCAGGTCCTTTTCCCAAGAGTGATTTAACTCCCACATCATGAGGACTCTAAACTAAATGCAGTAGCTGATTCACAGAGCAAAGAATTGATTTTACATGGGTTGGTGATGGAGTATATATAAATCAAATAGCTGTATGCAAGCCTGATACTGCTCACTCATGCCACTCCAAAAAAGCATGGGAATTGGAATAAAGTGCTCTTCCAACACCCAGTATTGTCATTTGATCCACGCTAATGAACATGGGTTATAGGAGTTGTGCCATGCTACAGTTCTTTTCTCTTTTTAACTGACAGCTTACACATTTTTCATTAAGAAAAAAGGTTTCCAGTGCTGGTCCAGAGATACAACTAGCGGAAGTCCACAACCAGGAGAACTAACATGGCAAAAGCCTCCTGACTTCAGTGATTCTCTGCCTTGGCTACCGTAACAGTCAGGTGAGGACATGCTCTGCAAGCAGCTACAATCATAAAACAAGTACAATGTGTATTAGAGAGCAAAAAAAAAAAAAAATCAAAAGGGATTTATTAAAGAAAATGAATAGAAAGACAAAAGGAGCTTACATATTTTTCTTCAGAGCTGGCTGAAATGGCATGCTGCTTGGATTTACTCACCTGGAAGGGAGAAAAGAGGAAAAGCATTTGTCAATATTAATTTCTTGCTAATATACAAAGAAAACATGCAAGTGATTGCTGGTATGCATTTGTGATGTACTCACTGGCCATGCAGCGGTGACACTGATAAGGCATAAACACAGAACTGCCACCTTCATTGTGATGTTTTACCTAGAAAATATTTTGGAACAGCGAGTCAACAAGATAAGGTAAAATACCACAAAAATGCCATAGGCTTTTTCTTTCCTCTGGTGTACTTCACCCTGCCAAGACCCGCTCTCTGCTAAGGATTCAACCTGCCCATGCCAATTTTCTTCCTTTGTCCTCCATTACCACCCCACACCCAGCTGGTTTTGTAATGACTTAGCAGCTCAAAAGCTACAGGAATTTTAAAACCAGGTACTGAGAATTGCTGAGCCATAGTGAGAGCAGCCACACTGAGAAGGCGAGCAGACTCCTTCTGTCACCTACTGACTTGCACTGGCAAAGGAAAAGCTTTGTGAAAAACAAAGTGCTATAAAGATCAGCTTCGGTTTATCTTCGTTCATTTAACATCATTTTGTCAGAAGAGACGGGACAAGACAAACTTAGCTTGGATTGTCTTTTCAGTTATTTTAAAACTAGTTTTCAGGGTTATTAACGGGAGTCACTGTGAGTAAAATCAGTTTATATGACTATAAACTGCTTTTATTGATAGACCTTTATTTTCTCCTCCAGAAGTTTGACCAGAATAACCTGTGTTTCCAAGCAAGAGATGAAGTGAAATATCTGCTCACATTGCAGTTTTAGCAATTTAATAAATGAGTGATCCCTGCTGAAATTAGGAGTGTGCTGAGATACAGTAAATTTTGGTCCCGACAGACCAATTCCCAGGATAAGGAGCATCCCTGAGAAACTAAACTGATTTACTGGTGGACAAGAGGCATTTAAAACTTCAGTAAATCACAACAGGAAAGAAAGGCTAGTAAGGGCACATTTAAAAGACATTATTAAGGCTGGCCCTGAGACAGGACACTCTATTAGATGTATTGGAGTTTCAAGAGTTACACAGAGAAGGGCGAGTGTCCCATCCATTCAGTAGTGTGCAGCACAAACTGCAAGCCTGCCAGCAGAAACACCAACACTGCCAGGCAGTGGTTACACGAGGGAGGAAGCTTTCTGTGTTCGAGTACTAGCTTTGAGTTTCCAGCACTTGATTCAGTAGCAGGGTTTTAAGTAACCTCTTCCCAACATCTATCAGCGCACAGGTTTAAAACTGTGATTATGTATAATACCTCGTATTGCTAAAGCAACCTTGCTCATATAAAAGCACACCTTTTTCCACAGAGAAACATCAAACATCCCTGTCCAGTGAAGCAGTTTTCAAAGATCTCCTGCCCAACGGTTCCTTGACTAAAGCTGCAGACAGAATGGCATATGTCAGGTAAAAAAGCAAAAAATTACCTTTTCTGGTGCTGGAGGAGTCGGCTACGGCAAGAGCACTCTTAGTGATTCCAGCAGCAGCTCCAGCCAGTTGGCTCCCAGCAGCTCTGCCTTTCTTCCCTCGTCCCCTGACTGCCTGACATCTCTGACCTCGGGGAATTTAAACCCTGTCCCAGGCACGGCCACCAATCCCTGTATGGCGGAAAAAGATGAGGTCATGAGGCTCCTGGCCACCATCCTGCCCACGTTCTCCTACACTTCCTCTTTGGCTTTGTGGCTTTTGAAGCAAACAAAAGCTACTCTATGGTTAAAACATTACTTATGGGCAAGATCATTAACCAGCAGGTTTGTTGAATGCACAGCATTTGGTATCGTGTAGGAGGACGTCAGGGCACGTCTGTCCTCCTTTTGTGAAAAGGCAGAGCCCAGTTTCCCAGAAACCTTTCATGCCCTGTTCTGTAGGGTGTAAGAATATGTAATGTGTGCAGGAAGAAAGAGATCTGACCATAAAACTCCCCCAAAAGGTGTTAATGCTTCCACAAAGTTGTAGATTTGCTCTCCAGGGTTTACATGTTGCAATGGGAATCACAGAGTGCAAAACATGGCCTTTTGCCTTTTTGGTCTGAACTGGGTCAAAAAAATGTAGAGTATTAGTGTGTCTCAATAGGCATTCTGCATCCAGAAACTTGTTTGTAAAGGTATACAAGAGCCACTGATAGTCTAATGAAAAAGGGTTCATGCACCATTATCAGAAATCCTCATGCCTTTTCTATTCATTTGTGTCCCTCCTGGGTCCTTTCTAGTTTCATTCACTCTCTTGGGTAGTTCAGTTGACTCGCAGCCTACAGCTGTCTGCTGCACCAAACCTGCTCCAGAAACCTTTTCACGGACCAGCTGCCAGATATTTTTCAAGCTAAAAAAAAGGAAAAAGTTGTTGTTTTTTTTTTTTAAAAAAAAGCAAAGCAGCTATAGCTCCAGTATGAAGAGTGCCATGACTAGCATTGGGAAGCAAGGGACATCATGGGATGAAATTCCATGTCTGCTACAGAGGAGTCCATCAGCCCTGCTGATGGGTGACAGATCTATTCCAGCAGTGGCTCGCTTGGACAGCCATAGCTTTGGATAGATTCTGCCTCATCTGTGATGTGCTGTACGACTCTCAGACCCTTTTCCGTTCGGTGTTTCTTTAAAATGACAGTGAGGTGTCATTCTAACACAGGAAAACATTCCAAACGGCCCTTTTAGAAGGCAGAATATTTATAACTGTTTCAAAGGCATTATCTTTCTCCTCATTTCTGATACCCAGCTAATGTTTGATGTGTCCTTAGTCAAGCAGCAGCAAAATAGACACCTTGTTGTCCCAGTCCATGTTGCCAATTACCTTGTGCTTACTAACACTTCTGTGGCATGTTTAGAAACACCGTGAGAAATATACCCAAGTTAGCTCAGCAACTGCCCATCACATCTTTACACAGACCTATCTAATTATATTTTTGAGCTGTGAGCAGCAACAGCTAGAAGTTTAACTTAGTCTGCATAATAGAGTATTCTAATATCCTAGGAGGAGACTAGGATAGAAAGGTAGTGTATCATTAACAGTTCTGCATGTCCATAAACCCATGTATGCATACACCTGAATGAGGACTATCCTAAGTTTTATTTTTGGACTTATGTGACCATTATTATTTACTGACTCAGGAAAGACTTTTCAAGCAAAAAAGCCTTCAGTAACTAGGATTCCAGCAGCGCGATCTTCTGCAGATTTAGATAGCTCATATCATCTCTCCACCATAGCTGCAGCTCAGTGCTGCTGGAAACCAGACAGTTTACTGAAGCTCTTGAATGCAGATGCAGGACTTGAGCTGGAAGTGGGTGCTATTTAGAAGTTTCAGCTGGAGCATTATGTAGTAGCTGACACACCCAGATTATAAAACATCACTATGAGTAACTAGGACTGCTTCAAAAGGCCACTGTTGTTGACTCCAGGGAACCCCAAACCAGGCCCTTAGGTAGCCTTTGATCACAAACACTGATACAAGTGAACAGTGCATCTTGCAGCTCCCCTAGCTGGTAAGAAGAAACTTCTTTCATCTGACAGAGCGAGAAACGGAGGCAGAGAGAAGCTCAGTGGCTCACACCACTGAATGTGGGACTGGGTATGTTGGGTCCTGCTCTCTTGTCCACGTATACTGGATGAAATTTTAAGGATGCGAAAACCTACTTTCTCCACCAACCGTTCATCAAGAGATGCAGAACTGGAAAACATTATACTGAAAAATCCCCTAGAGCTCTTGTCTGGCCAAAACAAGAACCTTCCAGCACCTGCAATTTGCATAATGGCATATTACTGTCTATCAGACTTTCAGGAAAATACATATTATGTCAGGACTTGTAAACAACCTCTTCCACCAAATTCAGCAGCAGTTATCAGTCATTCCCAGGACAAGCCCGGAGCCATTAGAAACACAGTCTTCCCGCAGTTTGTTAAAGACCTTTCTGTATAGGTCAATTGTCACTGTGGATTTTCAAGGCAAATGTTTTGCAAGTACCTGGAACACTTGTCTCCCAGCAGAGATGCTATGTGACCCCTAGGGAATTGTTTCTGGCAAACAACTGATATTTCCAGTGTGCTGGGAGATGGCAGCATTTCTGAGTACCGTTGCCAAAGCTATATGGTTGATTTTGTAAGAACTAAGGAAAAACAGTGATGTTTTGCAGTAATCCAGAAGCAGGACGTGAAGCGACAGCTATTACTAAATGGCTTCATTTTAAGCAAGATCAGCCAGTACAGACCTGTAGTAAATTTAGCACTTGTCTCATGCCCGTCATTATGTGGTTATTCATCCTGTAAATCATTTCGTCTAGCTGAGAAATCCTTTGCCTTGGTAGGAGGCAGTGCTTCTCATCCTCTCAGAGATAAGGAACAAGCAGGGCAGAAACGGGGCAACTTTCACCATTTTCACTTCCCACACTAAAATGCCTAATTCTGGAGAGCGCGCTTGGCTGGTGGTGGCACAGCAGAAGCAACTTGCTCGAATTTGTACAAGTGGGAGGATACACGATCTCCGCTTTCAAGAGCTGTCAGGGTCTGTGTGGAGCATGACTGTGACAGGCTGTAATTTGTTGCACGTAGGTGACATTTTCTACTCAGCTATCCTGTCAGACAAAGTTTTTGACCACAATTTCTTCCATCTTGGGCTGTGTTAGGAACATGCGGTTAGGCTGCTGTCTTGTGTTGTTGAGAAGCTCTATCCTCCCGGTGCAACCTCCGATACGTACCTAAGATCCTGAGCTGAGACATCACCACAATGCCCGGCAATACCTCTGGCCGGCGTGGGAAACCCCAGCCTGCCTGCAGTGACGTGTCATGCCCAATCTTTCAGGAGAGCTGGCTTTTGTTTAGATTTGTTCACCAAAACACAAGTCTCAGGGGAGACCAGAGCAGCATCTTCTAGGTGGAAAAAACTAAGACTGGGAGAGAGAGATTAATTTCTTCAGCAGCATTAAGAATGCTATCAAGTAAAAGCCCCAAGAAACCCCAGCTTGGCAGTGATCCTAGAAACAACTGTTTTGCAACTAGAACGTCCCAAAGAAAAGCAGACTTAGTAAACAGTGGTTTCTGTGAAAAACAGATGAAAACCAAAACTTTCTTGCATTGCTATCATAAAATACTCCTGAAAAGTACCTTGGAAACTTAACATGTCAGCGAATGTAATATATCCCCAAAAGCCCTTAAATTTTCCCAATTAAAACTTACATTCAGCAGTTAGTAGGCTTCAAAAAACCTTCTGCCTCTTAAATAGACTACAGAGACCGCCACAGCATTTGTATCCAGGCCTAGGAGAGTACTTGGTATGCAGAAGGGATACGGGTGTCAGATCCTTTTGATAAAGAAATTACAGCAGAGATTCGCTCCTTGCGTGTGTGAGCAGGGCACCCCGATAATGCACGCTGTGCAGCACAACAACTGCATGTCTTTTGCTTTGCACCACTTAGAGCATTTCCAAACCAGAGCAGGAATCAAACAAGCAGCAGCAAGTTTCTCCCAAGCAAAAATCTTGTGGAGTGAGAGGGCAGTTCAGTTCAGAACAATGTGGGGTCCATGACCTTCCAAGTCTCCCTGCCACTTCTGATTCGCAGTGCAGCTCAGATGACTACTTGGCAAGGTGAGCTCTGTTTAACCCTCATTCAGGCATCAAAGGGGGTTATGGTATCTTACTTTCCAGAGTCAGCCCTAGCCATTCCTGAGGGGACTGCAGAACTAGGCACACCACCTACCTAGAGCTGCAGTAGATTATTAAATGGGGCAGAACAGAGACTTTCTGGGAAACAACCCCATTGTAAGCAGCCAGCATAGTAGCAAGTGCCAGTGTTTGACAGATAGTGCAGTCTTTTGGTCTGTTCTTATCTCCCTCTGCATAAAGAGAGCCCACTCGCTTGTCATCTCTGACTTCTGAGAGTAGTTGCTACCTGTTCACATTTTCAAATCCCTTTTTAGGAATAGCTTTGGAAATCGAATTAAAAAAAAAAAAAAAATTTGAGAAACTGCCATACAGCTGTGGCCCACAAATCCTGCAGGCTGGACAGCCTCAGTCAGATCCCAGCTTTCACAGAGCAGAGTGGCTGCTCCTACTACAGCATAAATACAGTCCAGCTGTCTGCAGCTTCCTAAAATGGAACCCTACCGAAATTTCCGCCCTTGACTTTTACAGCCAGCTAGAAAAAACAAATTTGCCGCATCTTTTTTTCCTGTTGAAATTCATGTGTTTTAATACTGAAGTCTACAGAGCAGCAGGAATTAAACCAGCACAGAAACCTTATGTTATTGTCAGGTCATCGGAGTTACCAGTGCACAGAGCAAAACACCAGATATTCCAGTGATGGTTTTGTGGCTGTGTTTCAGCTCTGAATTGACAGAAAAAGAATTGCATTTTTTTTCATTTGGAAAATTTAATAAACACAATAGTAGTCTGAATTACTATTAGAAACAAAAGCAACCAGTGAAAGTATATATGTGTACATCATGTTTTCATGACTGTGCCATTTATGATGTATGTAAACCTCAAAAAGCAATTTTTTGAGAACAGCAGGATGAGACTTTCAACATCTCAACAGGAGCTGAACTCAATCTGCTCTCTTAAGATGCTGGCTCTGAAGCCTAATTACTGCTGCAGAAATAACGCTCCAGGATGAAGGAAAACACCCAAGGTGCATGTGCTTAAATGCTTATAAGAAAACAACCATCAGTTTGCCAGCTCAGAGCTTACAGGCTGAGTACTGAAGGGCATTTAATGGTAGGAAATAGCTTCACAGACAATTGCTTTTTGGACAAGCATTGCAAAAACTTTGTGACAAGTTGTTTCCCTCCCTCTCTCTCCCCCCTGCTATCTCAGTTCCTTGTTTCCTATCCTGCAAAATTTTCTCCTCCCAGCAAGAAAGGACACTAATGGAAACATCTGAATATGCAGAATGGGTATGGAAAGAACAGCATCTTCTTGCTCTGCATTGTGAAACTGTTGGAAAGTCACAAGATGCCTTTTCCACCTAGTGCAGGGACTTTTGGCAGGGCACCACAAGAAATATTCTGCACACCCAGCACCCCTTTGCTTGCATCTTCACCGAGCTCTGCTGGCAAAGCACGAAGAGCCACCCCTTAGCTGCAAGAAACAGAACAGATTACAGCACCGCATGACAGAGAAGAGGTGGACATGGAAGATGATGGGCCAACTCCTCCTCCGCAGTCACCCGCACAGTGCTTCTGTGCATAACTGAGATGAGCACTGCCACACTGTACTGCACAACAGATGGAGAGTCCTAACTGTGCCCTGGTAGTCCTTATCACACAGCAGCCTTGATTTTTCATTCCGCCTATACCATGTTGAGTGCACGTCATGTTTCCACACACAAGGACACAAGGCTCACAGCATGAGGAGCAGAGTCCAAAAAAGGTTGCTACCAATCCCAGAGAAAAACCTTTTACAAGGAACACTCTCTGAGTGCCTCCTGGAAGCGACCAGTGCAAAACAGATTAATTTGGAGAGGTGCCGGGCATTACGCAATGGAGGATCGCAGCCTGCATATCTGTGGTTGTCTGTTCACAAGGCATCTTTTCTGCAGCCTGCCCTGACTTTTCTATCTCCAGAAGGTCTGGGGAAGGTGAAGCACATGCTGTACAAGCAGTACAAGACTGCTAGGACAGGTTGTGACCCTGTCAGTAAGCCCAACCTCAGACCCAGGCTGGGCTACACACCAGAAACCCTTCAGATTTCATGTGGCTTCAGGTTTTGTTGTGAGCAGTTTTCTTAACTCTCAGTCTAGGGCTACTGTGGTCTGAGGTGGGACGGATGCAGAACTGAGTCAGTGTGAAAGCAAACATCTCCCGGGCACTGTGCACCGGAGCGTGGAGACCCTGCTGGTGAAGTGGGAGGAAAAACCCATCTGTGGGCCTGATGAAGGGAAATTAAAGAGTTGGGGACTGGATTTGGGGAGGAAGTTGTTTGGCCGAGAAGCTGATTTGATTTTGCGGGGGAACCAAAAACCAGCAGCCTAGGGTCAAGGCCTCTGCCGTCCCAACTGAGTCACAGAGAGATTCCTCACAGCTTGCTCAAGCTCGGAGGTGATGAGGCTGCTTTCCCTCGAAGTCTAGCCGAGCAGGAACTCTGCAGGAACCAGGCCTCACTGCAGCAATGGATCATTTTGGTTCTGGCTTGGATAGCCGGGACATCTTCTGCAGATCAGGATACTTGATCTTAGCTGGTATTGGGGTAGCCACCTCTTGTACAACAAGCACGTAGTGTGCCAATAGAGAACATCACTCAGAACCAGCAATTTCTCATGTTTTGCATAGTAAAATCATATTAATCCTTTCAATTTTTAAAAATTGGGGGGGGGGGGTTGGGTGGAATGGGAGGTAGTAACTCCCACCTGACAGGTATTACCATCAGGAAGTCAAAGGAGATGTTAATGTTCCTAACTGTATAATTTTTGAAGTAAATAGGATAAATTGATATACTGAGTAGTTCAGATGATGGGTCATACAAGTGTCTGGGGAAAAAAGTAAAAAGGTTTCTTGTCAGCAGAAGGGTACCTCCCCACCCCCGCCTTGTTCAGTCAGTTTTCTTTTCCTTCCCAGTCTCCCTTTTAGCAGGACTGGAATGCAAAGATATTTTGGTTTGGAAAGTACCTGTGTACTAGCTGCTGAACCGGCAGCTCATGCACATGGGGCAGGTGCCCCATGATTACTCCCCAGATCTGTCACCTCCTGCCCTGGCCAGTCCCCGACCCTGCCCAGCACTGAGGACCAGGAGCCCAGCAGCCTGCAATATGAGGGAACTGTGCAAGTTCAGGCACACGGAGCTTGTCTAGCCAGAAGGACAGACAGCCTGCTAGGTACAGGAGCACAGCAGCTCAATTTTGGAAAGCCCCTGCTGTCCTTCCTTGCTTACCAGCTCTCTTTGGAAGGGAGGTGCTTTTTTGGAAATACTCAGTTGAGATAATCACATCCAGATTTAGGAAATAACATTTTGCACATAATTCATACTGGCTACCTAGACAGATTATTGGTTGAGCATGTAGCTATAAATTTGGCAGAATAAATGGCAAACTGTGGTTGGCATATGGATGCGAAGCAGGAAGCAAACTGCAGCTATACATTAACTAGAGAGAAGGAAAGCCTAGGAAACTGGGTTAATCAGCAGGCTCTGAAGCAAACAATAAGAAAGGGGAGCTGACGGTGATGTCTCAAGTAACATAATGTCGAGGTCATCTAGTAGAGAATGAAATTTACCCAAGGACAAAATGTTAGATAAAGAGGAAACTTACCACTCACAAAGAAATACTTGGGCGGCAGATGATGGCATTTGATGCAAACTAAAAGAGTATATGAACTTTAAATTAACTATGCTCCTTTGCATGGAAAAAAAAAAACACACCTCTTTGCCAAAATATTCCCACCATGTGAAGATCCTTACCCACTGGGCCTGCGCAGTGAAATTATGGAACATGTGTCTTTAAATCAAGGCAAAGAGACTAAGAACCAATGATGGTACAATAACCTAATATAAAGGAGCGATATATAGCACAGTAAATATAAATACGTTAAAATATTACTGCAAGGGTGTGCTAACTTTGTGGAATTACTACCTAGCACCCATCTCTGCACAGAAATGAAATAAAATCAGTATCTCAACTCAGTGTGTGAATTGGATTATTGCACACCAGGTAACAAACTCCCTTTGTGAGACAACGAGGCAACTAACTCTTGAGGAACATATGCAGCATCAGGGCTCTTTGCATCAGGGAGAACATTACTAGTCAATAAATAACAAGCCAGAACTGCTGTTTTGCTCACTGAGTCTTGTTTATCGCAAAGAAGTCAAATGATTTCTCCTCACCCATGGAAAATGTGAACACGGAGGATGACAAGCAATTTTGGGAGGCAACATCCGTTCTGTATGGAGAAACTTGATCTGCTATACCCAAAATAACTGATGTTGAAACACAGACTAAATCTCATCTAAGCAATTGATTAGACAAAATGAGGAAGCACAACTGCTTGTTGGAGCTGTGTTGGTCTCGCCTCAAGCAGCAGGGCAGTAACAGGGCAGGACACACGGGCTGAGCCAGACTGGAAATCGCAGATCTAAGGAAGCAGACTGTCAACAGATAACTCTGTGCCCTCAGTAGGCTGCTGAAAAGCATTTATGATGGCACCCAGTCCCTGAAGGAAGCCCTACAGAAACTCTGGCACTTGTACGCTCGTTGGCAGCAGCACAGTCGCAGCCCATGGGAAGCTGTTTGTCTGAGCCCTGCAGGACCACACCGTTGCCTGCATCCCTCACACGTCCTACTTCTGCACTGCTCTAATAGTGCAGGCGACTGCATATCCACTCAGCTATGCTACCCAGGCTCCCTGGGCATGCTAAACAGAGGGAAAGAAATAGTGCGGTGGCTACAGCAAAAAAACAGAGCTGGCTGCAGGTCAGCATTCAGCTAGAAAAGCTGCTTAGATAAATTACTTCTGCAGAATGGGTTCTTCTATATTCACCTTTTGCAAAAAGAAGCTAACTTCCCCCTGGACAGGCTTTGGTATGGAGAGACACCCCAAGTGTGTGTATTGCTGTGGCTAAGCTAAAGCGAAGCTGTGCTACAGGAAGCCTGCTCTGATCAGCCAGGTGGGCTGTGCAGGGAACACTCACCATGGCTTTTTTTGACCAGTGCCATGAGTGCCATCACTGGGATAGAACGCTGCTGCTTCTACAGGCAAGTTACAAGGCATGCTTACTGGCTTGTCTGGGGTCTTAAGATGATAGGAATAATGCAGATTTTCCAATGATAATGAAAAAAAAAAAACACAGTTGCATCACAATATTAAGAAATGCAAACTCCCACGGCGAGATTTTTTTTAAGTAGCCTTTCATATAACTTCATCTCTACCATACCTGCCCTTCCAACGATGATGTTACAGCATGTGACTTAAATAATTTTCAGCAAAAATAATATTCATTATGGCTCTGATCTTGCAAAGCTACTGCATGGGCACAAGCTTTCTCTTATTGATCGTACAGTTCTCGGGTCCAGTTTCTGGGTAAAGACTATTAAATGTATTTAAAAAAAGGGGGCAACTAGAAGACTTGATGCAATAATAATTTGCCCATTTTGTTTATCAGCTCCTGGCTCCATACTGCCCACACATCAGACAAGGCATACATGCCCAATAGATACTAAAATCTCACTCTGAACTCACAATTATGGTAGCATTTATCTTAACACATTAATTTCCCATCCTTATCATCATGGAAAGCAAGGAACAATACTGAGGCAAAATAGCAAAAAAATAAATAAAATTAACCTGGCCAAGTAATTGCATTCTCTGCCTGCAGTTTTTAAATATCTTTATCTAACAGGAAGTCTTCCCCATTGCCTTTAGTGGAAAACAGCTATGTTTGCACATACACAGATTGCATGTTAGAGGCAGGGAAAGAGGGTGCCTTTTTTTATTACATGGGCTACACAGACACTGCAAACTGAAGCTTAAGACAGGAGGGCTGCTTTTGCTTCACCACGGTATGGCTTGCCAACAATTAGCCTGTCTGCTTGGACTGCTCTTCTTCCTTATCCCATCCCTGTGTAGCAACTGATAGGGGGTGAAGGCAATCCTGTGCACTCCCTTGTGACACGTTGGAGCAGCTGCTAGGGCTCTCCAGGGCACCCAGGTAGATACCCAGTAGATCTTTCCTGAAAAGCTGACAACTTTTCCAGGCCTGGATTTGTAAAATGGACAGACTAAAAGAGTCAATTACCATAGTGTACAGATGATACATACCAGAGGGTGAGGATTTGTGGGTTTTTAAAGCTAAACCAGACCATCTCTACTTTGACCCCCTGCACAAATCAGACTGAAGGACCAACTCCAGATACTACTGAGCCTAACAGCTTGCATTTAGCCAAATAGCAGTTATTCCTTCTGCATTGGGATTATTCTGTGTTAAAGCTATTTTCCATAAAGTCACACTGATGAGCACTAACTACACTGCCCATCCGTAACTCTAAGAATTAAATTATGCACGGACTTGCCCTTTGTTTTTTGTGGGCGAGAGATTATTCATGCCATTTACACAATCCAGCCTTGCAGCTTGGCTCAGTTATCAGTTGCATTTCAGTCCCTCCAGTACTGGTATTAATAAATTACATTCTGGTTTTAACAGAGATAACCCTGATGGCAATGCTGGTGAAGGTTTTCTAGTACCCTTCTGCTCACAGCTGAGAAAACCTCCC
>VZTL01015019.1:0-10168 GCA_013400535.1 Scopus umbretta
TCTCACCCCACCCCA
Source organism: Scopus umbretta (assembly GCA_013400535.1). Classification (NCBI taxonomy): domain Eukaryota; kingdom Metazoa; phylum Chordata; class Aves; order Pelecaniformes; family Scopidae; genus Scopus; species Scopus umbretta. The sequence continues at coordinate 16 of VZTL01015019.1, forward strand.
CCAGCGGGGCGGCTGGGGTGCACGAGAAGCTGGNATTAAAATAATAGCAATAATAATAGTAAATTGTAATGAAAAGGAATAGCCCTTTGGCCAGTTTGGGTCAGCTGTCCCAGCTAAGGTCCCATTCAGCTTCTTGTGCGCTTCCTTGCTGGCAGAGCATGGGAAGCTCTAAAGTCCTTGACTTAGTATAAGCACTGCTTAGCAACAACTGAAACATCAGTGTGTTCGCACATTATTCTCATGCTGAATCCAAAACACAGCACTATACCAGCTACTAGGAAAAAAATTAACTCTATCCCAGCTGAAACCAGGACACGGGACCACTGCCATCCCCTGCAATGAAGACACCGGATGCCAAGGTGATGGCCTTGCTGCAAGATCCCAAAGTGAAGAGTCGAGGAAGACACCACAGGAAGAGGGTGGGCAGGTGACCTGGGAGAGGTGGCCCTTGCAGGGGATGCCTGGTGGGAGATGAGGCTGCTCTTTGTGGGGTATTGTAACAGCAATGCTGGGCTACACCTGGTGCTCACCACTCAGCTGTGGGAGGACAAGGCTGGGAGCTTCAGTTTTAACCAAATACACTTTTCCTGCCCACATGGTTTATGGCATTCGTGGATTTACCAGATGAAAAGTTAAGATTATCACATTAAATATACGTAGTTGATTCTCCACTCAGAGCGCGCTTCATCTCTGGTGCCTCCCTTCTAAATGCCCCAAGGATGTCTGGGCACCAAGAGAAGACTTCCAGCTCCCAGTTAAGAAACTGGTAGTGCCACTACCAGCACTTTTAAAACTGACAGCTCAGAGATTAAAAGCTTCCCCCCCCACCCTGCCCAGCCCCAAGCAGTGCCAAGGAGAGAGGCTCCAGCTGCACCCCCCTCAGCATTCCATTTTTCTGGAGCCCTGCAGACCTTCTGCTACCACTGAGCCTGCGCTCACACTGGGTGCTCAGCTGCAGCACTCCCGCTTGCACTGGAGACAGCAAGTGATGAAGGAGTGAGCATCAGTAATTATATAGGACAGTTTACGCAAGGCTCGCGTACATGCCTTTTGGGACAAGTGCAGGGCACAGAGGTGATGGGAGAGGTCTGCATGCTCTCATCCCATCTCAGACAGAATGGAAAAGCCAAAATTCTGATTACTTTTGCATCTGGGTAGCTTCACTTGTGTTAATTAAGTGGTAGAAATGGAGGATCTGTGTAAGCAAGATTCAAATCGGACACTGGTATTTAGCTCTGCTTCAGGTCCTCTCTCTATAGGGTTGCTTCTGTCAAAGTGAAGAATGAAACAAAGAGGGAAAAACCTAAATAGTCATTAATGAAGAACAGTCCATATTTAATCACAGCTTACAATTCAGACTTTATAATTTAAACTTCAGTAATTGTCTTCACGATTTTGGCATCTGCTCATCCCAGCCTACACACTATCTTTGAACTAACAGCACGGCTTATCTTTGCAATTAGGCATTCAATGTAGCAACAAATCTTCAATTTGGTGTGAGTCACTCAGCTGCTAAATCAAACAATGTGTCACTAAACAAACCAGTTTCCTCCTGACCTCATATGATGATAATAACGACTTGTGAAACCATCTTGAAATTTCTTTGGTATAATTTGCTGGTACTTTCTGACACACTCGTTTTCATAAGTATAATTGGGTACTGCATTAGAAATGGGATACAGCAGTACACAAACAATTGATAGTAGTTATTATCATGGAAATATAGGCAACCCACCTCAAAACCAGTTGCTTAAAAAGCAAAATAACTTCCTAAAACTAAGAGCTGTAAGTACAGGGTGAGCCAAAGTTGCAACTGCATCAGCTCTGGTGGGTGGGTGGGGATCCGGACTCTGGCTATGGGGATGGACAACACCAGGGTGGGTGCTGTTGATGCAGATGGGAGCCCTGTGCCTCCATACGCCAGCTGCACACCCGCTGCTCTGCATCACGAGTGTCTGTATGAGCAGTCATTATTAGAAGTAATCCGTAATCTCCAGCTTAATGTAGTTAAGGTGACATTTGGTGCCAACACGTTACGGTACCTAGAAACTCCATCTCTGCACTCAACCAGAGAAGAGCAGTGCTGGGGTCGAAGTGGTGATGTGCAGCCCCAGGGCAGGCTGGGCTCCCAAAACACACACCACTGTTTCACACAGCTGAAGTTTCTCAGAAACTGGATTTAGAGTCTCGGTGGATGCAGGCAGCTGCTTACGCTGGCAGCACTACCTCATTGCAGCCACATAACCCTGAAGTCCATAACACACAGAAATTGGTAGCATCCTTTTGGGTGCTCAGACTTTTAGTGCTCTGTCTCCTCAGTTCTGGAAGCCACCAGAGTTCCACCACAGCTCTTTCTCAACTGTAGCTGAAAACACCTGAGTGGGCTTTTACTTCAAAGGTCCAGCTGTGGGACATGAAACCCACTGTGTGGGTTTGCTGTTAGCTTCTGACACAACATGGTCAGTGGTTGTCCTCATTTAAGGAGCAGCACAGGCTGCAGCATTGAGCTAACACTGCTGCCTGCCACCTGGGTCTGTGTCTTCAGGGCTTCCTGGATCTTGTAGAGGCTTATCTAGCAGATACGCTATTGCAATGTCTTTAGTGGCATGCTCTCTCCTTAGCTGAAGGGATCCTGGGAGAAACTCACTCACCCTCTTTCTCATTCCTACCTCTAATACAGCTCTTTGTCCCTTGGCATAAGCTCGTTCCCCTCCTGTAGTGAACCTAATGCACGCAGGCAAGTTCTCATGTCCGCAGATCAGCTGGTGTCAGATGGATTTTACACCTTTTGTGCAGCACAAAATGAACTTGGCAATTCAAAAAATGTGGCCCAGAAACTGTGCAAGAGTGAAGATGTCATAGTCATAGTGGCCTCCTGCATTCAGGCGAACGTGTTAATCTAATCGTAGTATTTAATTAGCTTAATTGGATTTTTCATAGTACTGCACTGCTTTACTTCAGTTCTCAAAATGATTTCTAAGGGTAAAAATCCTCCTTTTGCCAAAGGAGGCATTTCTATGAAGCAACAGAGGATTCAGCATTAGATTAGATCAGCATTAGATATGAGCCATCGCCTGCCTGATTGAACAAATGAACCCTAATAAATAGGCAGGAGAGAGCCACTTATGAACACAATGTCACATTTCAATCAATGCGACCAAGGTGACATAAAATAAAGTCACTCAATTTTGATAGCAATGCCAAGCGAAATAGGCTTCATGCTCTGTATTCTCTTTAATTATTGTCTTTGTCTGGCTCAGAAACTACATGAGGTACAGTGAATGCTATTACCTACAGCAGAGCTGCTGATCTGTAAAAAAGCAGTATGATCAGATGCCAGCAGGGAAAAGGCAAGAGTTAAAAAATCAGTTGTTTCTCATAGAAAGAAAGCAGATTTCAGGATAGATGACATTCACCACAGAAAAGGCAACCACTCAGAGAGACCCTGAAGGGGTGACGAATCTCACTTGTTTTGATTATATGCATTTTAAAAGTTTGATTTTGCAAACCCTCACCTTCATTGGTACCACTGAGTTCACCAGCATCACTCCAGCAGCCCAGGATTTCCTGGAACTGAGTCCCCTTGCAGCCGTTCCAAGCCTAGAAATGCTGCCAAGTTGCCAAACCATCTCATCAACAGACAAAAACTAAAATGAACCAACTTATTCCCTTTACAACAGAAGCATGATGGGTATTTTCAATTTTGTACCTACCGACTGCTCTTGCATCATGTTTTCATGTCTGCCTTCACAACTATACTCATTTTTTAAAAGGTGAAAGCTGAGATGTTCATATATCCTACAGGTCCAAGAGGTAGAAGAAGCATGGTGCACATCACAACGCTCATGGTAAAGACAGGTTGCACAGCTACAGGAACGTTCATGCCATTACATGTAGTTGTAAGGAAGTGGTGCTGAATAGATCACACCTCTCCCAGACATTTCAAAGAGATGATTGAAAGATACAATTCCCTCCAAACTCATATTCAGGGGGTATTGAATAGTATTAGCAAAACACGAAGACAATTCATGCAACCCCCTCCAGCCAAAATTAGTTTAGCTGTTGTGAGTGGTAGGTTTGGGGTGGGAGGATGCTCCGAGCTTCACTATTTACTCATCCAGGCCTCCACGCCTGGTGTGGAATAGGGGATCAAGAGCAGGTGGGTGGATGGGCAGTGCACACCCTGCCACCAAATCACATCTCAGCTCATGTTTTCTCCATGCCAGCACATGTTTTCTTTATCACCTCATTTGCCTGAATGCCACCAGGTACCATGCTTGGTGGGACAGCCAGCTTGTAAAGTTTGGGTTTCATTCGCACCAGCGACTGCATTGGTGGCCTCTCTACTCATAAACAGCTGTAGCTCTGTGAGGAAATCTGTCTCTGTGTGTCCTACCTCTGGGATTCACTTACAATTTGCTTATTGTAAATATCCCCTAGGAAAAATTTAGTGGCAGGCAGATTTCCTCACAGAGCTATAGCTGTAAGCAAATAGCAGGCCCAGTGCAAGTAAGTCTTCAAAGTATCCCTCCACTGTTTTTAGAAGAAAAGTGAGTCAGACCTTATAGCTTAAGCCTTCTAGGACTTTGATTAAAGTGTAAGATAACAGCACATCACACTTACCCAGGCATACCATGGAGGGGATATGCTGCTATTACTGCTTACAGATGCAAATGCCTGGGGTGGGAGCTCCTCTTCCCTGCACCTGCCTCAAAACACACAGAAACAACACTTTTGACATTATGAATCCATTCAAAAGATCACAAATGATGTGCCAGGTGGAATGACACCAACAGGGCTTTTCTTTACACTGTTGACCAGAAGGAAGCTTCCCAGAGGGAGATGCCATGTTATCCAAGCAGCTTTGCCTCCACAACGTACTTGGCTTTGGCAGCGCATGATCCTGGGAGGTCCCTATGGGGGCTACCAGACCACTGCAGAGCAGGGGGACAAACCGAACCCTCAACCTCTATGTCTTCAAGCAGAAACTTGTATTTCAGCACAAATTTCCATGGCAACTATGTAATAAATTGGCAGTTATAAGAATGTTGTCAAGAGTGAAGTGTCTGAGGGCAGTGAAAGGCTGTCAGGGAGAGATGTGTGGGATGCTGGAGCTGGTGGCAGGAACTGGAAACTGATGTCACAGTGTGTGGTGAGCTAATAGATTACCTCATTTTTAAATTTCCAGGACACGAGAGTGATATGGCAGCCTAAAAGAAAATATTTTCAACTGCTTTGTGCAATTAATTTTAACTTCTTATCTTGTCAAAACAGCACTTTGCTCAGCCTGACAAAGTTAGTAAAACTTCATGTGGTTGTTTATATGGTGTCCTACCTGTACACTGTCAACTCTCGCAAGTTTTTCAAGTTTCTTTTATTATGTTGTGTTCTTCTAAAATCGCAGTTGTTGGAGATATGGGGCATCCTCAGCATTTTAGCTTCTGCTTTATTTTAAAAGTCTTAGCCAAAAATCTTCACCTGCAATATTTGAAATGTATTCTCGTAATCTGGAGGATGATGCCTTATTTTCCAATACTTGACTTTCAAAATATTATATTGATGCTGCAGAAAGGTCTGGAATGCTCAAACACTATGACTTTCATGCCAAGTATGTGTTTTATGCACTGGATGACATACAAAGCCCTGTACAAGTATTAGTCTGTATCTAACTATTCTGCTCTAAACATTTGTGATACCAATGATAACCTTCCTCCCTTTGCAGTTTTTAATTATCATAAGGTTCTGTTCATTATGAAGACATTCATTAAGTCCATTCAGCATTTGAATGAAGCTGATAAGCCTGAGAGTATGCTCAACTACGCCAATAACTGACAATTTTTATTTCTTACCCAGAGAGAAATGAAGTAAGCCAGGAGCAGCCTGTAGCAGTAGCTGAGAGGAAATCCACCACTTTTAAAAAATAAGTTACCCTGCAACTACAAATGCCCCCATGTTGGCCTCGCTATCACCCCCTGCCTTGCTTCTCCCCACCCAGGGCCACCTTTCAGAAGCACACACTGGTTTACACAAAGAGGCTTAGGTAACTAACTAGTAGAGGTAGATATGGTTGAGCAACATAACTTACATTATACAGCTTAAAACAGGTGACAGAAGAAATATAATGGTTACATCCAGCCATCTAGGTCTGAGGTACCAGAACTGCCTGTTGTGACTGTTCTTTCAAACTTCACAGTTCACATCTCTTCCCCACCTGGAAGGGAAAGGGAACTGTCACCTTCATGAGCGGTTATGTCTGCTGATGGCTCTGTTTTCCTCCTTTTACATACATAAAACCTGAAGCAAGATGTCCTGGCTTTAGTGGGCAGGTTGATGTTGCTTAAATATCAGCAGATGCTGGCTGGTGTAAGAACAGGAGGTTCGTGAGCTTTGCAATTTTATCACCAATTTCACCTGCTCAGGAATCCAAACACACACATATAATCAGACAGAGTTCTGACATGTTTGCTGTGGTTTATCTTCAGCCAAAGAGTAAACAGGCAAATGGTATCAGAATACTGAGAGGGCAGCCAGCAAGGGCAGCGCTTATACACCTGGGTTATATAATACAGACAGGAAACACAACTGCATCATAAATCCATATTTTAGAGCTGTAAGACACCATGCTCACAGCTGGCACATTTCAGCTTGTATCGAATACCCATGAGGATAAGCAAATTGGTGATTACAGCATCTGATTTTCACTGTCACCATGCCACATGTCCTGGAACATTTAGTCACCTACTTTATACTTGTACAGAGACACACCATTTTTAGGAGCAAACATTTAAGGTGAAGGTTTTTTTAATTATTATTTTTATACAAGGCACAGCACAGCAGACTGTATTTGTGTTTTAAGCATTGCAGGAAAGGGCATGGGCTGTCAAAAGGAAAAGCTAACGAGGCTGGCTCCGTCTTACTGGCAGTGAAGATAATATTTAAGATGGAATATTAAGATGGAATTTAATATCTCTGAGGGCTACTTTAAAATGAAGATCTAACAGCTAGCACAATCCTCTTTTGAAGCCAAAGCACATCAGCCCTGAGGACTTCCTCTCTGTCCCTTTAGCCCTTTGCAGACCTTCAGAATCCAGCCTCATTGTTTGTTTAGCATTTGGTGCCATAAGAGATTTCCAGTATATTTTGCAGCTGGGATCACTTACACTTACTTGGCAACTATGTTCTGGCCACACTGGCATCTCCTCGGGCTGGCAGCCTGCTTTGGTTTCCTTTTTTGCTGCAGCCCTGCAATGAGGAAACAAACTGCAGGATTGCCACGTGAGTGCAGGAGCATTGCCGAGGTCAGCCAGGGAGAAGGGCTCATCCTGTTTTCTTCTGACAGTCAAGCACCATCTGGAAGTAGGTTAGTATGCACTGTGCGGCACTAATGAGCTGCGTTATCATGGTATCCCAGCCACAGATGACGCAATCATGATCTGGCTTATTTTATGCAATGGAGAGAGCATGTGGCATAGTCCTCTAGATGTCCTCAATGCAGAAAGAAACTGCTTTTACTTATTCTTAGTTCTAGGGAAAATAAAGGAGCATTACAGCTCTAAGAAGAGCTTCCACATCCTTTAGCATGGTGTTAAGTTAAGCTGTTCCAGTTATCCTCTCCTAAATTCACATGCAGCCCTATAGTTAAGCTGGAACTCAGTGGCTTGGTTGGCTTTGACTACATGGGCCTTTGGGGATGTGGGATTCAGCATAAAATCAATGCAGGTGCAAACCTAGATAGTGGATGGAGTCAGTAATGTTGGTGAAGCATAGGGTGCGACTGAGGCTGTCATAGGGTTGGTTTCTCTGGTAGAGTGACCTGCACCACTCTCTGGCTCCACAGGCTGTACTGCCCACAACTGTGTTGGCTATTTGGTACTATGGTTGTGGGACTGGGTCAGATACCTATGCTCCCACTCAGCCTGATGCAGCTGAAGTCAGTGGAGCCCAGAGCTCACTGGTATCCACATTTAGATGTCTCACACCTAAGCTGAATCCCATCCTGGATGATGTCTATGGCTCTCCCTCTTCTGGAAACCATGCAAACCTTTCAGGGCCTGGCTATCACAAACCAAGGAACTATTGTGCCTTTACCTGGGGCTGTGAGTGACCAGCACTCCTGAGGACCAAAGCACTCCACACCCTGCTAACTCCCCGGGTCACACTGCAGTTGCAGTCAGTGAGGACTTCTGTCATTCCATTAGTTGAAGGTAGGCTTTCTACTTGCAAGAGGTTGCATCTGAGCCCCAAGTGCAGTTATCTTTGTACTGTGCACATTTACATGATAAACTGGGTAGCTTTTGCATTTAGCAAACAAATTCTTTTACTGAAAAGAAACAGTTAAATGGAATGATTTAAACACTAAGCATAGAAAAAGCTTCTTAAGCAAAAGTATATTATTTTCAGTCTTTTAATGAACTTTGTGACCTACAGTGGTACTTTCCCAGGGAGCTGCGCCACTGCCTCATGGCTTTTGTAGAATATTATATTTTTTAGGAGCCCTCAAAAGCTGGGTAATTAATATTATTTTCTCTTCTGTTTCCCTGATATTTGTTTAGCTCTCTTGTCAGTAACCAACTGGCAGTGAAATGGCCTGGGCTCAATTTCTAAGTACTCCAACCAAAAACACTTGATTGACACCAGTTCAAGCCTCCATCTGGCACCCTGGGAAACTCTCAGTACACTGCAGAGCAGTGCTGCTCACTCGCCAGCAAAGGGCTCCCATTCCAAATGCAGCTGGACGGAGTGTGTTTGCTGCGCTACTGCCCGCTTGCTGCTCCTCACCCCTGGGGCACCAGTCATTGCCTGCCACCGGTTATCAATGGTGTAGGTGCGGTTGTGATGGCATAAATACCTATCTGGCTCTGAGAAGAGATGTAAAATATGAATGTTGTTTCCAAAAAGACTTTATGAATTGCACCTGATGGCAGGCAGCTTCAAGTATGCATGACATTATATGTGCTCTGCCTACCTGGGATGACTGTCAACTTTCAGGGCAGTTTATGCTTATTACCAGACCAGGCTAAATGCCTCCTGGCTGGTTTGTTCTATTCTATCAGTAAAGTTGACTGCTTTTCTGAGGAAGCCACACTGTATAGCCAGACTGTCTTTTTTGGATGCCAAATGCAGATCCATATTCTTCTCCACTCGTGACCCTTCAGAACAGTCAATGTAGGAAGACATGGTGTGTTAAGTTCTCAATGCTGCTACTAAATTTTCAGAGCAAGCAGAATATCTAATGATATTGGCAGGAAATGAATGCCAGTTTTAGAAGAGAGAGCAACCAATGGAGCAATCTCATTGTTGTCTGTTACAGAAAGCCCCAGGAGTACAACTTTAGGATGCAAAGGACACTTTGATAATTTGTGCTGGGTGATGGTAGTAGAATTGTGAATGGTCATCCATAGATGGGCACTGCAGTTATCACAAATGTCCTCTCTGTGTGTACTGGTTTGGGCTGGGATGGAGTTAATTTTCTTCATAGCAGCCCGTACAGTGCTGTGTTTTGGATTTGTGACCAAAACAGTGTTGATAACACACGAGCGGTTTAGCTGTTGCTAAGCAATGCTTGCAAAGCATCAATACCTTATCTTTTTCTCACGCTCCATCCCAGCAAGTAAGCTGAGGGTGGCCAAGAGTCTGGGAGGGGACACAGCTGGGACAGCTGACCCCAACTGCCAAAAGGATATTTCATACTGCATAATATCATGCTCAGAGTAAAAGTTGAGGGAGGACGCACCTTGAATACTGTGTTCAGTTTTGGGCCTCTCACTACAAGAAGGACAATGAGGTGCAGGAGTATGTCCAGAGAAGGGCAACGAAGCTGATGAAGGGCCTGGAGAACAAGTCAAGGAGTGGCTGAGGGAACGGGGGTTGTTTAGTCTGGAGAAGAGGAGGTTCAGGGGAGACCTTATTACTCTCTACAACTTCCTGAGAGGAGGTTGTAGTGAGGAGGGTGTTGGTCTTTTTGCCCAAGTAACTAGTGATAGGACAAGAGGAAACTGCCCCAAGTTGCGCTAGGGGAGGTTTACATTGGGTATTAGGAAAAATTTCTTTACTGAAAGAGTGGTGAGGCATTGGAGGTGCAGTCATCCTCCCTGGAGGTGTTCAAAAAATGTGTGGATGTGGCACTNTGCAGTCATCCTCCCTGGAGGTGTTC
>VZTL01015026.1:0-33662 GCA_013400535.1 Scopus umbretta
AAAAAAAAAGGTAAAAAAAAAAGTAGGTTCAGCTTTTGGGACCATTCTATTTTTTTTATATAATTTTGAATTAGCTCAGGTTCAAGTGACCTTATAAACTATGGACTGACTAAATTAAAAATAAACCTTTATCTATTATTTCTGGAAAATTGTCTGTTTTCTCTTCTGTAATTTTCTCCTGTAGGACTAGAGAGTAGAATAAAGCATTAACAGTTCATTTATAGGACAGTCAGAAATACACGCTGTCTCATCCTGCACCACCATGTTGGGAGTGCCAGAAGGGGATGGACTAGCTTCATCAGTGCAGTCACTGTCTTCTGCATCTTCAGAGCAGCAATTGAGAGGCTATCTCACTAAATACCCAAACTTCCTATTTCATATTCTTAAAGCTGTTGAAACCTTCAGCCTTAAAAGCTCTGCAGAATTTTGCAGCAGGGTGCAAGAAACAAGAATATGTTCAAGTTGTATAGGTGACGCCTATGCAAGTAACGGAATAAAAGCAGATGGACAGTCTTTGAGAGAATGTGGCCCTAACACCTGGAGTTCAAGCAATCATGGAATCTAAGAGGCTTACCCATCAATTCTAGCCCAAACAGATTTCTACTACACCGCTATTAAACACTCCGACACAGGCGCTTGAATTTATTAAACACTGTAACACTGCAGGTGTTTGAACGTATTTTGAATGTTAACTTACTTGTGTTAAAAAGGCCATTGAATAGTCATTTCCCTGAGCAGCTACTTCTCTGATCAAGTCCTTTGTGCCATTTTTCAGAAGCTTCTCTTCTACAGAATTACCACTGACAAGCCTAAAAAAAAAAGAAAAAGAAAAGAACAGAAATCTGGTAAGTCATTTCCAAAACAACTTTCAGAAACAAAAAGAGAAATTGCCCTTGAGAGAATAATGCCGAACTCCAAATGTGGTGGGTTTGGTGGGGTTTTTTTTTTTAGTTCTGGAATAGGCCAGAACAAAACACATACTACCATCTCTACTTTAAAGCTTTCTTTTAATAATTATTGCAATTAAAAAAAAAAAAAAAGTCAAAAGCCACCTCATTTTAAAAATTCCATGTAAACTAACAGACAAAACCACGCAGGTACGATTCATTCAATCCATCTTGTGTTAAGCCAGACCACATTTTCATATGATAACCTGGCATCTTTTTTACTGAAGCAAGATGAAGTTTTCAACACTGCTTCCACTTTATTTCAGGTCATACAGAGTAGCACTGTCTGCATTAACCTTACATTACAGGCTGTTAAAGAGCAGTCATGGATCTGTAACCATCACCTGTATATATGGATATCTTTACATCTCCCAATTCTGTCACACCATTCCTGAGCTTTTGCATCCATCACTGGGTTTAGATCATTGTCATAGAACACAACGGTGTCTGCCTCAACAAGATTGACTCCGGTGGAACGACTGTGAGAGGAAAGGATGGCACAGAAAATGCGCTTGTCTCTGTTGAAAATTTTCATCAGCTCCTACACAAACGGAATAAAAGCAAGGAGTAAATAAACCATTCACCAAAACAAAATACCAAACCAAATTCACTACAGCCTCATAAAAAACAGACAAAGACAAGCCAAGTGTTTCAAAAGGAGTAAGAAACAAGGCACGTAGCATACAAAAGCCTGGGCAGCACATATTGCTGTACCAGCGGACAACCGTTAGGGCAAACTTACCTGCCGCTGTTCATGGTTAGCGTATTCATCAATCCTCACAAATGTGAGGAAATGGAAATTCAGGAACAATTCCAGTATGTCCAACATCAGAATCATCTGTGACAAAATCAGCACACGGCGCCCTTCAGATTTCAACTTTTGAAGCAAGACAGCAAGAGCTTCTAATTTTCCTAGATTTCAAACAAGAAAACCAATAATGGATTTATATAGAAATTCCATTCCTGCGAAACAGGAAATTACTGAAGTATTATCGCCAAATGTCCTGCTTTACCTGAGTCATACTGCACCAGCCGGAGGTCAGGGAACTGCAGCAAGTGAGGAGTTGTAATCTGTTGCAACTGATGCAAGTGTGGAGCTGCCTTCTGCTTAAGACTGTGCTTAAGGAGTTTCAATCTGTGACTATATGAAGGGGGAGGATTTGCTACATACAAGCACGGGGGAGCAGCCACTGCAGCTGGCAAAACGAAGAGAGCCCTGTGAAAAGATGAAAACAAGGGAACGCTAGTTTAAAAAGTTACATGCAAAATGATTGCCTGCAGCACTAATTTTCAGCCTGTCAACCATGTAGTTTTACACTAACATCCAACCACTTCGTTGACGTGACTTAGTTAAGTGCCGCACACCTTCGAAGTGTTAATACTCTCTATCTCCCTTTAACTTTTTGTTTTGTTTTCTCTGCTTTCATGACAGCTTCTGTTAAGGTGTTTGCACTGACAACTGTGTTCAGTCACTGTAGCTCAAACACAAGAAACACCCATCATAGCAAACTTACTAAAAGCAAGTAAAAAAAGTCTGAGTTCTTCGAATCGCGTTTCACGTTTCTAGAAAGCTGCAGCGATTGCTCTGCACACAATCCACTAAATGTCAGCTTTAGCTAAACTAGCTTCTGCCTACATCTCTCGTCGGTTGGTATCTACTCAGAAGTAAATCCAAAGCATAGGAATGTAAGCTGAAGTATGGCCAGCTGAATTTGGGCCTGAAATTAGGAATGAGGCGTTGAAAACTCTTATTCTAAACATCCTAAAAGAAACAGAAGTGACTGTTATTTTTATGTTCATGCTGCATGTCATTAACTGCTAAATAAATCAGTCTAAACCAAACAAGCACATGAACAGAAGCAAGGTTTTAAAGCTTTTTTGAAAAGGAGTGCTTAGGAAATAGCTAAATGTGGTAAAGGCTTACAAGGCAGAGTCACACGTTACCTGTCAACAACATCCTTTAGAGATTCTTGTTGCTGGACCAAGGTCAGGATCATTTCTTGCAATGGGTTACTTGGGCCTCCGGAGGCACTTGAAGAAAGGCAGCAGTTCACAAAGCCAGCCCACCTCCAACTGTTGTCTTCACTGGAAGACAGCCGAGGGGGCTTCCTTTCACCAGTCAAAGAACAAACGCTCAGCAAGTCTCTGCCATACATCGGGGCCCGGGAACAGCGGCGCTCATTGCCAGAAAATATTCTGTCCAGGCGCTCCTTCAAAAGCCGGTTCTTTTCTTCATATGTTTCCTTTGCCAAGAAAAGTTGAAAAAACCATTCGCTGCTCATCACAATCACTTAGGCATTTGAGTTTCTTTAGACTGAAGCTGTCAGGATCAGAGTGCTGTGTGCTTTATACCGCCAACGTCCTAGATTATAACTACTTAGACCAATCGCAAAAGGCGTAGATTTCGGATAAAATTTGAAGACTACAGCTAAATTCAATTCATATTAAAGAGTCAGTTCTCTCATAGTTTAGTATCTGCTTGCTTTTTTTAAAGTACATTTTCATAGTTTTGGAAATAAACCCAAATTGATCATTTATAGTTGGACATTTCAATTAACATATTAATATTGATAAGGTGCAGGTTCTTGCATAGTTTAACATATACCTGATGTTTCCTAATGCTTTATAGGTTGCTTGAGTATCTTTCCTAAAAACTTGTTAAGATTGGAAAGCTATAAAGATTTGCCCAATTGCCTTTGTGTTCAAAACACAGAGAAAATCTTACGATTCCTTTATTTATGCGTTACTACATAATTACGATACATTGCAGTTCTAAGAACCCGTCTGCTATCACAGCACAAGAAAGCTGTTAGCTGCTTTTACACACCTGGGTTTATTTTAAACTATGGATTAGAGATGAAAATGCATCAGCTCTGTCAACGTGAAACACTGACAAAGTTGGGGTTTTTTTAACCTAATCTGTAATCACCAAAGTTCCTAATTAATGCCAGCTCTTTCTAGCTTCCAACTATTACATTGACTTAGTATCAGTCCCGAAAAGTTGTGTTTCCATACGAGAATAAAAATTAAGTACCTGTGATTGTCCATGTGTAGGTGCCGGTTTTAACACTGCTCCCATGTCACCAGATGACAAATTAGTAACTGCAGATCTACCTGGAATACAAACTGAGGATAAACCTTGTGTTTATATATTTATTCTTCCGAAGATTGGTTTCATTTCTTATTTTCAGTAAGTAGACATTTCAGAGCTGTAACATTTCATAACTGCAGACAGGTTTTTACTCTAAATGTCCACTGGGTATTGCAAATTCGGACTTTGTTACACATCAGATACCTGACAGATATTTACACCAACTGTTTTCACACAAATCCAAGACAGATCAGGGGAATTTTACTTTGCTTTGCACAAAGACCCGCTGCATTCGTAGTTTATTCAAAACGTCACGTATAGCGCAATAGGTATTAACATTTAGAAGTTCTACTCCAAATCAGGAAAAGATTGTTCTAATTTAAACAAAACATCTAAGATTTTTCAGAAAACATAGGCATTCAGTCTATCTACAAACTGATGAAGCTATATGATGGAATCTCACAGAAGCATTCTTGTGAATTCACCTGCTAGCAGATGTTTTCCCAGACAGCTGACTAAACTATGGGAACGTTACACACAAGTAAACGAATCGAAACTACAGTACTACCCTTCATGTACTAGCCGACTACAGACGCCGTGTAGCAGTTATTTTCGGGATAGGATGTATAGGTTTCTATCTCAGCCAGAACGCATTGCTCATCAGCCCTGATTATTTGTACTAGAAAAGCAGCACAACCCTCCACTGGTCACTGTGAAACTGTATTTAGCGGCGAGTCAATACGCCCATGAAGAACTGCGTTCAAGTTAACAAGCAGGTGCTAGCCCTTACATTAAGAATAACGGGCTCCAAGGAGCCTGCAGAGGTTTAACTTTTGCCTTTCCGCATTTTTATTATAAACAAGCTAATACAGATAGCCAGCATAAATCCAATTTTACTACGCAGCTACACGTGAGCCCAGGAACTATAGTTTCCAATCACCCAAAGCAATGGAATTTATTTGGCATTTTATCCAAAATTCAGAAAGTCAAAATAAGTATTTACAACATGCTTTACATCTTCCTCCAAGGATGAACGGCAAAAATAATAATGTTTTCTTTTATCAACTGGAAACAGCACGTTAGTTATTCTTGCTTTTAACGGAGCTCTCTTTTTACCATCATGAGTGTAGTGGGATGCGCAAGTTTTTGCAGAAATCTTACACCAATTTTCATGCTGAACTGTGGCCATATTAGGAGTACCTGTAACGTAATCAGAGCTGGAGGGTGAAACGTTTGAGCCACAGATCTTCCACACTATGACAGTACTCCTTTCCCTCCCAACAACTGGGAGGCTGTTGACGCTTCCTCTCTCTCATTTTTATGATAAGTTTACTCTTCAGAAAGTCAAAATATGAACTTCAAGGGCACACTAATACATCAAAAAAGGAGCAGTAAACAGTCTGTTTTGAGGGAACGGTTTCTATCCAGAGAAAATCGCAGCAGATGGCTATTCCCAGGAACGAACTCCTACCATTGCATTTATCATCATTTAACAATCTGCTGTTCTGTTGTAAATGCATCCTAGACAGCAACTTCTCTATTGTTTTTTTGATCAACATCTTGATTGTCTTTTTTAAGCAAGGAACTGATCTGATCACATTTGCAGCAAGGCACCAAACACCTAAACAGTATTTGCAGAGGGGAAGGGAAAACAGTGGCTTGATTAGATAGAGAAACGAAGAAAATTAGATAAAAGCAAAATCAACATGGAAAAATGGAGAGAACTGCTGGACATTCTCTGTCAGTATAAAAAATAATGACCCTGATCTTTCTTTGAAAAAAGTAACAAAGCATTTCAAACCCACTTCTTCCCACAAAAATCTGACCTAAGACACAACTGGCTGAAACCATTCTATATATTTAATACAGTTTCAAGCTCTCCCAGGTTTGTACTAAAAAATTATTTAAAACTCCAGTACACATCACACACAAATCAGAAAGGTTTGCCTCACAGTTTACCTGCTTCTGAACTCAACTTACAGAATTGCAATCAGTAACAATTTGGAGTTACCTATCAATGCGATTTTAGTAATTCGATGTTTAGCTAGAAACCTACCTTGCTGTGTCACTGCTGTGGAAGTCGGGACACCTGCCTGGTGCTGGTTTCCTAAAGCGTTCAGAGCGTTCTGAACAGTTCCCGCTTGGGAAACCGTCTGCATGACAACCGGACCCTGAGGTCTCAAATACTGCTGACCAGGTGCTGAAACGATCTGAAGAACACTTCCTGCAAAGGAGGATTTTAAAAAAAATTAGGCTGGATAGAGTGGAAAAGAATAAATCTGTGTTCTCTAGCGAAATATACTACTGTTCCAAACTGATCATTACTGCCTCAAGCTAGGTTTAATCTTCCCTGACAAGTTCATTACACCAATCGGATTTAAAGTTCCATAACATCCAATAGGAGGAAAACACTTAAGTCTTCATAGTTAAAGAGGAGATCCGCATTGCCGGGGGTATCATTTTAAATCTAGGTATTTTATACGGAATTTGGATGAAATCCAATGAACGAAAAAATCCTCACTTAGCGTTCCCTGTATTCATTTAGTTGGCCACAGAGAACCAAGACTTCCAGGTCCTCCTGAATTTGGCAACACACATACCACCAGCAAGGGAAATTTGAGGGCAAAATATATTGCAGCATTCAGGTCAGGGTAATAGTCGGGTCAAAATTCAGAGGCGCGCCACTCTTGAAGTATTATGTACACCATTTCAGAGTAAACCAAGAACGGCCGCGGTTTTGTCTTGTTTCTGCTCACCAGGGAGTCTACCTGAAATAATGCCTCACCTCACTTCCGCTGTATTCCACGCATGTGAAAACAAATTCAGTAATAAAATCTTGAAATATGACACAGAAAGTAACGGTGACTCTCATTTGATAGCCATTTTTAAAACCAAAACAACCTTGTTACCCCTGTCTCCCACCGAAAACAGGTGGAGCAGAGCAGGACTAGCAACAGGGATGGAAAGATCGCCTTAACATACAGCAACAAGGAACACGCTGCTCTTCTCAAAACCCGAGCATTCTAAAAAATGGAGAACTCCCCGTTCTGAAGTAAGTACCTTGTAACTGCAAGGGTTGCCCTGCAGTGAGCTGGCGAAGTTGACTATGTGATAAAGTGAACTTGTTCCCTTGGAACTGCAGCGTGACAGGGGTCTCTGGCTGAGCGATTCTGCCTTGTGCTCCTGCTATAGAAGCCAGCTGGGCTATTTTCACTACCTCACCACCTGTTAAGGAGGGAGAGAGGCATTAAAAAAAAAACAAAAAAAAACCAAAACAAACACAAAGTGAGAAGCGGGTTGTTCAATACTCACAACTCTAAGTTTTGGTTAGTAAACTGGTGCTGAAGCGCCTTCCATGCATAATTATACTTAGTGCATCAAAAGTGTCATATAAAAGTTAAGCAGGTATTGCTTTCTATATTTGTTGGACAAACTGGAAAAAAGCTGATCGCTTAAAGGGTAAGAACATCAACATTTTAGAAGTTATCACGTTCGTTAGCAAAAAAGTTAAGAGCTACCTGAAAACTCATGTGACACTTTGTAACAGAACGAGTATAGACATTAAAGTGATTTTCACTGCCTTTTCAAGAGCACGAGCGAAGGTTTAAGGAAGAGACACAAATATTCACATGTGTGGCACTGTAAATACGCGTTTGAAACGGCCTGAAATTGGCTGCTGAAACATGATTTATATTAAGCCATCTGCACTTCGACAAACCACAAAGCTTTAAAGTGACACGGACCAAGCTTTTTGTGATTTAAATGCAGAAAGGTTAGAGGCACTTAAGCGTTAAGTTTTATGATATTGAGAAAATATTGGCAATGACAATTTAGCTTTTGTAAAGGCAGTGCGTTACCCCAGAGATAAAATTAATACATCAGTGCTCAGTACTCTATACACATGCTAATAGGC
This sequence comes from Scopus umbretta, assembly GCA_013400535.1. Taxonomy (NCBI): domain Eukaryota; kingdom Metazoa; phylum Chordata; class Aves; order Pelecaniformes; family Scopidae; genus Scopus; species Scopus umbretta. The sequence continues at coordinate 7,952 of VZTL01015026.1, forward strand.
AGTGCACATACAACCTTAAAGCAAAGCCTCATCGCTTGTCTCTGCCTAACAGTTGCGACGCCCCTCTCTGCGAGAGGGGCCGTTAGCAGATGGATTAGTGTTTAATATGAAAGGAATAATTAGGATAGAGCTAAAACGTTTGGTCGGAAGGAAGTCTCGCCAGCAGAAGAAACATGCAGAAAAAGGAGATTAAGTTGACACCGCTAATGTATGTCCACAGCAATTCTATTGTTTCTTATCCAATTTTCGATTTTCCTTGGTCATAAGCAACGTACTGAGCAAGGCTAATCAGAAGAGTGAAAAAAAAACAACGATTCTGTACACATTTTAGGGTGCCTAGTAACTTAACCTCATTGTAGTACAAAGGTGGGAGAAACCTCGAAAAGGGGAGGCCACTTACTAGGCAACCGTGCCTGGGCCTGAGAGGTGAGTACCAGCCTCTGAGGCAGCACACTCTGTTGGACGGTGTGCGAGGGGGCCTGTGGCTGAGCCTGGCCTAGCTGAGAGGCCTGCGCAGAGGTCTGGCCCCGCGGTTTCACAGGGTTGGCTGTGCTAGTTGCTGTGGTGAAGGTCGCTGCGGGCTGGTGTCTTGGAGCACTGGTGGAAGCCTGAGTGGTCTGAAACTGTGCTGCTGCGGCTGCAATCAATAAGGGTTGTTTGTGCAAGCTGTTAGAGGTTTTAGCTCCGCTCTTTTAAACAACCTGCATTAAAAAGAAACCTTCCAACAGGATATTAAAACGGCTACAGGAACGGCTTGTCCTTACGGACTGGGATTTCTATCCACACCTATTACTCCATCTTATTTTTACAACATTATACATTTGGAAAGCATTGTTTAAAGGTTAAACAAATACACAAAAGCACCGTAAATTCCCACCTTGGACAGAACGTTACACGTGATCAGAGCTTAAACACCAGCTGTGCCGTATTTACTCCATACGCTAACAGTTAGGTTACACAAAGCTTAGTTTTGCATTACGCTGGCAGATCGTACTGTAGAAACTAGTGGGGAAATTCACTGGCAATTAGTCTGTCGGTATTTTCAAGCCACTAGTGTTCTAGACCGTTAAGCTAGAGGGAAAAGGAGTTCTACGAACAGACTAACTTGTGTCGTCTACGTAGAGGTTCAAGGTAACCAACCCGGCGCTAACTCTCTTACCTTGATTTGAAGACACCGTAGCTATGGGTGATCTTCCTCGTACTTGTCCCTGTTGAGTTACCGTCGCTGTGGTCACCGTGCGCTGTACTTGAGTGCTTGGGAAAACTACGGTCCTGCCCTCAGGTTTCTGACCGTACTGAACGGGCTGAAACAACCTGAAAAGAGTATGAAAAGTCAAAGTCCATAGGAAGATCACAGTTCGGCCTTTAAAAATAAACTCGCCCTAAGAAAGTAATAAAAATAAAATCGCCCAAAGGAAGTATAAACGGATCGCATCAGATGCGAAGCCATTTCTCGCAGATGGCTGAAGCTGGCAAGACTCATCGCTTCAGCAAACTTCACGTGTGGGCATTCTATAAAGGCATTTCTCTAAGTCTGAGAAAGAAGAAAATTTCCATTGCCATGCATCCAATGTAATGCAGGGTGCATGAGAATTACAGCAAACGGCTTAAACAGTCTTGCTCACTATCTTGGAAAAGAATGGAGCTCTCTATCATTTCCAGAGAGACATCACTCAAGCACTGGAACAGGCTGCCCAGGGAGGTGGTGGAGTCATCATCCCTAAAGGTGTTCAAAAAATGTGTAGACGTGGCATTTTGGGACATGGTTTAGTGGGCATGGTGCTGGGTTGACGGTTGGACTAGGTGATCTTAGAGGTTTTTTCCAACCTTAATGCTTCTGTCATTCTATGATCAACATGCCAGCAGATCACAAGGCAGCCCCTTTGCATCAGAAACACAGTTCCACTTTACTCTGAGATCACTACTTCACTAGGAAAGAAATACTCTTAAAAATTCACTGCTAGAAAACTTGATATGTCTCTTGTAACACTGCAAGCAGAGCTAACACCACAGACCCAGCTTAGTCGTGAAGAATTACTACCACGCTAATTTTGCAAAACACTCCCTTGCCATAAACAAGGACCCCAAGAATAAAATTCATCTGCTGGTGAAGTAAAAACTACGTGAAATCCGTAGACAAACTTCAAATGGAATTGTATGCCTCAAAAAGACTACTGAACTAGAATCCCTATTTTCAAGGGTAAACGAGAAAGCAACAGAATAATAAAATGCAAAGTCAAGTCTGAGGTTTTGTGCGAATCGCATTAGCGGAGATGCAGACAGAACTCTGTCAACATAGCAACAGAACCACATTTTCCTCCTGTAATTCTAGCTTAAAAGGAGGGCAGTTGTACATACCTGCTTGGCTTGAGCTTCACTGGGTTGGGCCTAGCCGGTGGTGGAGGGGAGCTGTAGATTTCTTCAATCAGCTTTCTAGTGACCTTTTGTTTTGGCAACATTTGTGCTTCATAGTGAGTCATTTTGTTTTCCATTCCAATGAGATCAAAGAGAGACAGGTCTGATTCCTAGGGACATTGTAAAATAAAGTTTATTTTATGCCATGACCTGAACAGTTAAGTCCTCTCTATGTTCTATGCTGAATTCACTGTCTGTATTTTACTTTTTAACTTAAAATAAACGCTGTAAGTTTAAAAAGCAAACTCTTCATTATTAGCCAAAACTATCTAGAAACCTTGGAAATACATCCTAGGCTGATGGTCCCATTTTAAGCATCAGCATCAGTAGAAGAAGAATTTAAATCATTGGCCAGTTATGGAAATCAAAGAGAGTCACATTGAACATACACCATAATTTCCAAAGCATTAAGTAGAGCTCTCAGAAGGTGTTTGTTAACTATTGAGCTCAAATGCCAAACTACAAAGGAATGCGTATAACTTCGGAGTAGAAAAATATGAAGGGTGGAAATAAGATCAAGCAAAAAATTCATCTCATCTGCTCCATTACTTATACTTCTCTCTAATGCAATTATTTCCTTTGATTATCTCAAAGAGGGGGATCACTTCTTTAATGGTAACACAAATAGTGGTACTTCAAATGGATTGACAGAAGTGTACTGATTTAGTCATTGAATCAGCATGTTTACTCTTATGTGAAGAAGCGTAAGTCTTGCTTTCCTTTAGCTACTGAAAGCAGAAAGAAAACTAGAGAATGACATAAACAAGCACTCTGTGCCACACAGGGTGTTTTCAGTGTCGGAAAATTCCTGCAAACATGAGCATGATGAAAGAAAGGAAACGTAATTTCTCTTTGACCGAGTAGTTCAAGAAAAATTACTGATTACAAACCACTTGAAAAGCTCAAACTACTATTAGAAAAAAGAGATGCAGCAAGTACGTGCTCGGTAGGCACAGCTACAGAATAGTGAATTCCTTCTATTTATACACTTCAGGCAGACTTACAATGTATAAGAAAACAATATTAAGTACCGAAATTCTACAAGGGCACTAAATGAGGAAAAAAAAGAGTTTATTTCTCTACTCACCTTCCAAATATCCTTTTCTAGGGCTCTCAGTACCAGAGACGCAGTTCTGTATTCCAGTGTTTCCGATACATAAGAGGTACTTGAAAGGCGGGGGTTTATCAGATCAGGGTGATTACAAATCCGTTGCAGCTGCATCAGGACATGCAGGACACTGATGAAGTGTCCACTTTTGAGGGCTTCTTGGGTTCTACCAAATAATTTATAGAGAAATACATTAATTTAAGTACAGATGTCCCTGAATCAGCAAGGTGAGAACGTGCAATGCAGAATGTTATGCAAAAGTCTTAAAAACAAGCTTAGATTTTTACCTAGGTCTTTCTAGAGCATTTTAAGTAGCACTGTACCATATGTAAATTTGGAAACATGAAACTTAAGGACCAGTGCTACCTTACAGTCAACTATGACCTAAGCAGCTCCCTAGCCCCTGCCTGCTTTGTTTCTGTTTCATCCCTGCACCTATCAATAACCACTTGATATCACAGCGCATGTAAATGGGTGGGTGGGAGGAGAAACACTTTGGGCTTCAAGAAATAGAAGAACCACTGATTAGAGGCAAATCTTACAACAAAATTGCGGCAAACCTGCCTGTTACAACTTGATTTTTAGGTCCAAGAGGAAATGCGTGGTTTTCATTAGGCCCATAGTATCACTTGCCTGTAATTTTAGTTTACAATGTCATCACATTCTATTCACTGGCCATAATGGAAAATCTCAGAAAAAAACTGAAACACTTCCAATCATGGCAATCATTTATCATCTTGCTTAAGCACCAAAAATGACAGCCATTTTTATTTACTGCTTTAACTCCTTACCCTGGTTGCAAAATGACATCTTCATACATAGCTTTTTGTCGACTAGAAAGGCGGCACTTGAGCACATGTTCGTATTTCTTTGTTAGCTGCTTTTCAACATCTCGCTTTGATCTTCGCAAAATAAACGGCTGAATCATCTGAAACATTTCATAATCGAGGGAAAAAAAAAATTCTCACTTCAAAGACACAGTTTTACAACAGGAAGCCAAACCTATTCACACCTAACACATTTGATCTGATAAACCTCACAGGCCATATACAATCGTATTGCTATGCACACAGTCATATAGGCATTAATTTGCTCTTTAATTTCTGCACGTTATGCTGCAAAACCTGAGCCTTGTATTATTTTTTAAAAGACGTCTCCGTACTATTCTGGTAGCAGAAACCCCTGCTTTCAGCAGGACTGTCTGTCTGAACTGAACAAAGTGTTCAGAAAGGCCAGAAGTTTCAAGGTGAACCACAGCTTGTCCTTTCTTCCTTTTTTCTTTTTTCCCCCTCAACAGCTTAACTACTGTAGTAGGACAGATGAGAAAAAAATGACAACATACTCTGTGTAACCTGATGACCAGTTTATGGCAATAATCCTGGTTCTCCTCATTAGCTGCTTTTACTGGAAAATCTAGGTAAGGTCTGGAAATTCCCGGAATCAGAAAATGTACCATGGTCCACAACTCCATCAATGTGTTATGCAAAGGAGTGTCTATCAGAAGCAAACGATGCTGGCTGTGAATAATAAAGGAAGATTTTTAACCAATACAGCATTTAGCTAGCATCATTATGAAAACGACACCAATATTCAAATGCTGCTTACTGTAGCTTTAGGTTTGTCAGATACACAGAAGAAATACTAGTGCTAATAAAATTAAATCTAGGATAAATTATCTTTTTAGCCTAGAACATGCCACCAAACTAGCTTCCTCATTGCAAAGTACCAGAACACAGAAGGAGATCTGTTTGGGAGCACAGACTCTCAGCAAAGGAGAATTACAGTAAAAAACATCCTGAGCACCTATCTGAATCCTCATTGTTTCAACTAAAGGCACCTCTGTAGGTGCATCTTGCACAGGAATTTGGGCAGACCAAATCAAGCGGTTTTTAACCAGTTTTCTGTTAAAGAGAGAACCATGTGACAGGCAGAGAGGAAAAACCCACTGCCAGCAGAAAAACAATTCTCTGGTCCGTACCTGCGGAGACTGAAAAGTGCCTCCCAGTGTTTCTCAGTCATATTCTTTATTTGTTGCATCTCATCTACTATTAAGTATTTCCATCGCATTTTCATAAATGCTGGGTGGCCTTTGAACAGCTGTTTGTAGGAAGTGATACAGACATTGAAGCTGTTGGGTTCTGTCCATTCCTACAGAAAAGGAAAGGGAGGAAGAGACAGAAAAGTTACGGCAGAATCCTCAAGTATATTACAACCAGCTATTTCTTCTCTAAGAACAGAAGGATGCTATGACCCAAAGCACTCTAAAAAGACAGCCTCGGTCTTTGAATTATAGTCAGTTCAGAAAGCAGGATAAGTATTGCCTGTACTGCTCAATACCAAGGGAGTTCCAAAAATGCCTTTGAAAAAAATCTAGAACTGTTAGGTGTGAAACTCTTTGTAAACCAACTTGTAGTGCTAAAAACTTTTATATCCCATCAGGATGTAAGGAGCATGTAGGTAAATGCGGGTTAAAGGAAGACTCTTGCCATCTACAACGCTAAATACAACAGTGTAAGAGTCAGAAAATAGAGTACCTGTCTTTTTGCCCTAAGTTCCCTTTGGCTGCCAAAGTAGAGAAGTATTTTCAACCCTGGGCACCAGCGTTTCAATTCCAGCTCCCATTTCAGAATGTTACAGCTCCGTACAACAACAAGATGAGGGCCCCAATTACCTACAGAAGGAGAAACGTAGCAGCTAACCGCAGAGACTACTTGGCTTATTCACATGGCTTATATTCTCCCCTGGTTTTTTAAGGGCAGTGCATTAAATTCATCATTACAAGTAAGATCCAGTAACAACAAAACAAAGTTATTTTAATGACTAATCTATTCTTTATTATTTTTCAGACCTCAAAGTACCCCTTGTGCACTTAGTATCTATTTTTCCCCTCAACTACATCAACTGCTTGAATAAGAGATACTACCTCCACAACAAGTTTTGCCTTACTTATATTCTTAAACCGTCCTGACTACAACAACGCTATTAGTAATATCTGAGATGATATACAAGACACATTTGTCCAACTGTTCGTATTTACTTTTTGAATTTAACTATCTGTGGCCGTCTGGTCATTAAACAATTGGTAAGGCTTTTTTACACTAAAAAACTAGGCTTCAGGAGAACTTTATCACCTAGAAGGTAACAGCAGATTGCTCAAACGGTATACTTGATAAGAAGGCACCCCTATGTCACACAATCTAAGTTTTTCTGACATAATCTCATTCTGTGCGTTAACTAAAGTCTGATACGGTTCAGCAGAAAAAAATGTGACCCTAGACTGCAATTCTCAAAGATAATGCTGGCCCAGTACCTGTCTAAAATCATTAGGCAAATGAACTTACCTTCATTACAAGCCAAGTGGGCAAAAAAGGCGATAATTTGTACTGTTTTTCCGAGCCCAGCCTCATCTGCCAGAATGCCGTTGAGATTCTTCCTGTACAGCTTTGCCAACCAATCCAGCCCAATCTTTTGATATTCTCTGAGAGGCCCATACAGTAGCGACGGAGTATTGTATTTTACCTGTAATGTGAATGATTTGATACTCTTTTTCTGAGCTAGATTTGCAGAGCACATCATAAGGCATAACCATTCTGTAGTTCAATAACTAGAAAATATTTATTGTCATTTGTTGCTAAAATCTGTGAAATTACGAAAAAAGCATTCTTTATGTAAAAGTAAGCACACACAGTAGCAGAAAACAGTAAGCCTTACCGCTGTTGTTATCCTAGAGCTGCCTTTAGGTAACAGCATTTCTGCTGCAGCAGCAACTTCTGATATGTCTCGCATATGCTTCTTTGGAGGACTTGATCTGTCTATACCCTTGTACTGGTCAATGCTGAGAAGGGAGTCTATGAGGACAACTTCTTTCTGAGGACCTTCCCTATCAGAGATAAGGTCTTCCATTTCTGTGAGAGAGAAAAATTACATTTGCATTTAAAACAAACTTAGGTATCAGTTACACAAAGGAATTGAGATGGCTAGAATTCAGACAGGGGTCTAAAAAGGAGGCCTCTAACCTTTAAAACCAGTTCTGTGATTTTCAAGCTAGTCACACTAAAATGAAAATAGCCTGAACTCAGGATCACGTACATGTTCTGGATGTTCACACTAGCTAGGTGAACACGACTGTTAGCTTTTCACAAGTTCCTCTCATACTACCTAAAACCTATCCTCAAATATAGAATTCTCTCATCACTCCGATACAGAACAGATAGCAACTGTGTAGTAATAGCTAGCTATAAAGTGTGTGGCTTAATTCAGTGTAGAGAGGCTCGTCCATGGCTCTCTACTGTTCCTGAGAAACACACAACTTGGCTTTACGATAGGCAAACACTACTCTCTTTTCATAAACTGAGAAATGGAAAAAAAAAAAGGAAGAAATTCTTCGCAGACCATCATCCAAAAATATTTAGTAATCACGGGAATAAATCTCATTTTCCTAACAATCGTTCCAAATGCTTAGCAAGAAAGCCACTATACTTTCCATCCATTCTTGTACATAACATTCTTCTTCACTTAAAAAATAAAAAACATTTCAAATGTATTCACTCAGTATTGTTTTCCCCTAGTATAAAATGTCTCTCAACAGAGACCCGAAAAGCCAATCAATTTCTTGCACCTTGTAAGTCAGTACAACTTCTTCTAAACAAAAAAGTAATTTTACCTTCCTCACTGCTATCTTCTTCACTGTCAGGCTTCGGCTGGGGCCAATGAAAATTTTCTGCAAAGGCACCTTCATACATCTTTAGTAAATCTTCCAGAGGCAATTCAGCTGAAGGTCATTAAAGGATGTAAGTTTAAAAATATCAAAACTTGTAACAATCAATACCATCGTTTCTAATCTCATTACATTCTTCACAATTGTATACAGTTCTCTAATCAGAAGTTAATTGAAGCAGCAATTATTAGGTGGATGATGGTAATATTTATTTAATGCCCTCGATTACAGAGAACACTTGGCATTACACCAAGCAGTTTGCTCACCCAGCTTGCTTTTTACTGTACTACAAACCCACCACGCGAACGGACGGTAAACCACTGGGTGGGGAGGCAGGGACGTCAAATCCAGCCGAGTGGCTGAGAGACAATTCTAGACTTCAAAGTTTCAAAACTGAGCTGTACCTCAACCCCGCTAAACAGTATCTCCACGATGATCCCTTGTCTGATCTGTTGAAGCAGGAATGTGCATGCTGGCGGTGGCCAATCAATCAGGAAACATCCTCATTAGGAACTTGGCTGACTGGCCAAGAGCTATAATCCCTCCAACCAGCCAGCTGGCTGCAGCCACTAAGCTGCCAAACAGACCAAACAAACGGATTTGGAAACTGCACATTAATTGCCAGGCGGGTTTAGCTTAATGGGAAGCTTGCCGCTAAAAATCAGCAAGGTTTTTACCATGATAAGTGAAGTGATCCCTATGGGATACTTTGCATGCATCAAGCTCAGCCATAGCAGTTATTGTCATGTTGCTAATGAGAGCGAGCTGCTAGCCAGAGCGTTGTCCCTAAAAGCCCCTTATCTTCAAGTACTTATACCCCCCAAGATCAGCGCTTCAGGGCCCTTTCAGACTTATCAGGTGGGTCACAAAACCCTTCTGAGATACTCAAGACAGCTGATAATAAAATGTTCATGTTCAATCTGAGGCACTCCTGGCTTTAAGTATTTCTCATGCATTCCAAGAACGTAGGTTGAGAATCTTTTGGTGTGAGGTTTTAAAGAAATGCAGTGCTTCAGCAGAGAAATACTTTTTCTCAAGCTACCTTCCGTGAAAACTAGGTTAAGTATATGGACCGCTTTATAAAGTATAGATGTCCATCATCATCCCATAAACTAACTGCTACAACTTTCCAATAAATAAATACGGATTACATATGACTAACCACCTGCATGCATTCAACTTCTCATCTATAACCCTATTTACGAATACAATAATCGCTGCATGTTTTCACCTGTTGTTTCGGAGCCCACCACAGAGAGGAATCAAGCTACAAGCCTACCTTCTTTGGCTAGATTAGACAACTCAGTTTGATGGTTTACGTTTCCTTCTTTAGCTTCTTGTTCTTCAATTGTTTCTTCTTCATCTTCAACTAAAATAAAAACAAAATATAAAAAAAAACAAAAAATAAAAACAAATGCTAACCTTAGCATTCAAATTACACAGTAATTCAGGAAGTTTGTAATTATATGCCTCTGAAGTGTACTAGCATAGAATATTAGAAGTTAGCAGGATTCAAAAAGAACGAGACATGTATGGAAAACAAGAAAATCTGAGAGAAACTATACATAGAACTTAAAAGGAAAAGGAGAGAGGCACTTCTGCCTGAAGACAAAAGGTGGTCTTGAACTCTTCAGTGTTGATTGCCAATGGTCACCAGAGACACGTTATTCCGTAGCGTTAAACTGGGGATTTTTGTTGTCAGAAACATGGCACAGATGCCATCAGAAGAAAGCAACTGAAGTAGATGATGGGTTATTCAGTCTGAAATCCTCAAAAGAAGTTTAAGACCACTAGTAAGGTTTGAGAAATGAAGGAATGAGGAATTCAAATCCACCAACAACGATGGCAGTGTGTTTTCAGGGAAAAATTTATTTTCACATTTTCACTGAGGCTCTTTTAAGTAGAGTTTACTGTCTAATTGACTATCTAATCTCTCTAAGAAATGGAAGAGGTGGTATTTGGTTTGTGAAAAGCACTGCATCCATGCAGTAACAGACTGAAAACCTGTGGGTTTTGGGGTCTTAATATACAACTTATGTACTATGCTATAGACGTGCAATTTTGAAAAGCGACTTACCTTCCTCATCAGTCAAAGATGTGCTTGCCTTTCTTTTCCTTCCAGATGATGAAGAACCCTAGCATTAAATAATTAAAATATGTAAAATCACAAAAAACAAAGTTAGGGATTTTTTTGTTTTGGTTTGTTTTTGTTTTTGTTTTTTTTTTAAGACAGCAACAAGTGCCTTGCAATCACAACAGCATTTGCTAATAGACACTTCACACCTACTAGCATCTTCCTGGCCACATGAAAACAGATGCTCTGCTTTGCTTCTGTAGTGAAAGTAGGGTGCAAGCAGCCACTTTGAGTGTTTGTGGTGCAAATTATTCAGGTCCAGCTGTGGCACAGAGCCATAGCACACTCTCTCCTTCAAAACAGTATTGAGGCACAGAACTTTTACCCAGGCTGGACTCAAAGACTAAACTTTCACTAGTCAATAAAAAAGGGATACGGCACAGGCCTACAACTGTTCCCTCCAGCTGCCCAGCATACTCCGTAGCACGATTTAGCCTGTGCAAGTTAACCGTTGCACAGTGCCAGGCCACAGTTTGGCTGGTAACACATGCTAAAGCTTGTTCCTAACAGGAATTTCAGATGCAGGCATTCTGCTTGGTGGTGAAAGGGGAGTTCAGCAAGTGGGCATCAGCTGTGCCATGCCAGATGGCTCAGGGCCTCAGAACAACCCCTCGCTCATTTATTTTTCCAATTGCACAGATGTAGCCAAGGAGTCCTAGCACACGTTTCATCTAGGGCAAAAGATATTTAAGTTTCATTCAGTCTGATCCATTCGGTGACATAAACCTACATCTCTCAGCAGGTAAATCACAGCTGAACAGCTGAAAACATGCTTTCATGCCCCACAAAGTTTACCCCTGGTTACAGCAGACGAAACTCCTGGCCAAAATCAAGTCTGGCAATTAATTTGTATGGTTTTTTTTGATCTTGCAATCTTAGAATGACCGATTTGAAGCCACTGAGTAAGCATGAATTGTTCCTTTTAAAAACATGTATCAACTGCAATCCACTCCCTCGTTAAAAATGGTGGTTCATAACCAGAACAAAATGGTCTTTGTGCTTATGAGAAGATGTTAAATTGTCAGTAACTGCACAGAAACGTGCTTATCATCACTATTTATTTAAGGAAAACATTTAATGTTTATCAAAACTTTTTCACACAGGTAGTCATATTTAAACTGATTTGATGGGTTTTTAAGAAACGGAAGGACTTACCATTTCACTTTCTTTTTCCAATAAAAGGTCTTCTGCAGGTTTTGTATCCTTACCTGGAAAAGTATTATACTTCATGTATGCATTAGCCACCTAGCAATTTTATGTTTCTTATGTGAACTTTTAAAGGCATTCAACATAAAACACAAGAAATATTAACAAAATCTAGCACAAAAGCATAAAAAACCCCTGTAACTCATAGTTCAGATCTGTTCACAACTTATTATTAGCATCTCACAATTCTATCACGAACATGATCAAACTCCACTGAGTGAAATTATGTAAAACAATAGTGTCAGAATTTATACTGGATTTCTTATGAAATGGAATACAATTACCTTTCCTTGAAATCCTCTTTAAATTCAAAGCTTTCTTCCTTTTCTCTTGAAATTCAATTTGCAGTTTTATTTCAACAACCTGAAATGAAAACCAAGTCTAATAAAGCACTTAAATTTTATAAATAAATCACTGAAGATGAAATAAAACAGTATGACTCGCACAAGTATTCCTAAGTCGGTATTTTACCTGTTCAATGTTAGACCAGAAGTACTCTATTTCTCTAGCAATTGATGCCGCAATTCGCCTCAGTTTGTTTTGTTCTTCCCTTTTAGCTCGCTCTTCATTAAGTTTCTTTTCTTCGTGGTAACGAGCCACAGTTCTTACCATCTAAAATACCATGAGAGATACTGAATTAGGTTACCTCAAAATACACATCATCGTGTTCCTTAAGAGTATAGTGGTTATCAGCAGCCAGATGTTGACCATAGCTTTACACACGCAGCACTTACCTCCAATATTTCTAATTCTTACCATGCTGGTAAAACAACAGACATGAAACTCACAAAGGACAAAAAGAAAATACAAGAACTAGAACTAAGCAATCAAGTAGGAAACTCTTCATTCGCTACTCTCTCTCAGTACGAAAATTAGCAATCAACCTACTGAAATTATAGCAGCAAACACACAAAAGAAAACTTTTTTTTTGACAGCACACATGAAGTCATAGAAATCACACCACAAAATGTCAGAGACCAAAGGTAAAATGAGTTCAAAAAGAGTGTACATACATGAGTGAAAGATCAGTCAATGGCTCTTAAAGACTGACTTGATTGCAACCTTTAGCTCAGAAGGTCCCTAAAGCATTGACTTCCAGAACTTTGCAGCACACTGCCAGGGGAAGGACCATCTCCTATCTGCCCCTCCTGTTTCTCCTATTCTTAAAAACCTGCCATTGGCCACAAACGGAGTTGAGTGCTTCAAATCCAGATCCAAATTATATTCAAAATGCAGGTCTTCATTTTAATATATGATGTATACATATATGATGTATATATATATATGTATATATATAATATATGATGTATAAATGATATGCCTATTTCAATACTTGCTTGTAAGGAAGAGACTTCTGAGTTTCCATCATTTCAGAACATACAATAGAAAACCACATGGCAATTTAAACTAACGACCTTCAGTTGCTCTCTCTGAACTGGTCACAAATATTTCAAAAGAAGGTGCTACATTGCTAGAATCCATAGAAAACTCTTGCTTATTGTAAATATAGATTTTACAAGTTTCATCTCACACCACCCCAATTTGCGTTCCATCACTGCCTTAATTATTCCCACTGTGCTGCTCTCTTCCCCTATGGAAACAGTTCCATGTTTCCGCTGCTGTGCTTAGAACTCCATGGTTTCTCCTTCATCTTTTTCTGAGATTAAGAAAGAAGAATTAGACAGACAACCACACCCAATGGAAGTTATTTACAAAATTCTGTATTTACTCTTCACTGAGAGGGAATAACTGATTTGTGAGACAGGCACAATAGCTGTACTTTTGAAATAGGACACAGTCAACAAATTGACTGGGTCCCCTAAGCAAGCTATTTGATTTCTGGAGGCATAAAATCCACAAAATCCAACACTATTATTTGCATCCACAATCAATACAATTATCTAGTCCATTACAAATGCTACAATATCCAAAACTAACAACACGGCTTCCCATTTAAGTTAAAAATCAGTGCCTTATACTCCCATCACTTCTAGAAAAAAGAGCATTTAAATAGCTTTGCTACCAAGCTCAGTGGTACCAAGACCGACTGTTCCGAGTCAAAGAAATGTTTTTCAAGTACCTTCTTAGCAGTTGCCATCTTCCACTTTCTCTCTTGGGCAAAATCAGTTGCCATCCACTGCATTTCTTCCAGCAAATAATCCCAGTGAGATTTTGGTCTTGGAGCCTCTTGGAGTTTAGGCAGTCGCCTCAGGGACCATAAACCTTCCTTTCTCAGTTCTGCTATTCGCTGATGGATTTGATTTTCCTTAAAAAGAAGTACATACAGTTACAATGAAGCCCTAGAATGTGCCTAAAACAGCAGCCGAATAGAAAAATAATAATTGTACCCACTCCATCAAATAGTTGACAGCAAAAAAAGGTGTAACAGCATGACACGTGCATTACAAAAATGAAGTCTGAACACTGCATCAATGAAAAAATTACCGGACTAAATTCAACTTATGCGTAAAGAGAATCACAGTACTTCAACCTGTATTACAAGAGGTACTTTGTTAAATCACAGGATAAAAAAAGTTTGCTGGGCAGCACAAAAAAAAAGGGTTACACGACATATGTGACCTGCAATCAAATAATCCTCTTTTTTTTTTTTTATAAATTGAAATTGCAGATGTATTTATCCAAAGAAGATAAATATAACTTCATTATTAATACTGCTTGATTTTGTGGAAATTAAAAAAAAACAACAAAAAAACTCAAGTTCTCTATGATGTTCCTGTTAAATAAGCCAAACAACATCTCCAGTTAGTTCTAAAAATAAATGAGGTTGCGGTCACCTCGAATGAGCAGACAGAATCAATCTAACGGGAAGAATGCAAGAACAGTATGAAGACCAGTAAACCGTCTTCAGCTTCTCTGAATGCCCGTCAAAGCAAAACTCAGCATGTAAAGAAGACTTAGGAAAAAACAAAACAAACCAAACACTCCACTCCCGCGAAAAATAGTCCATTTTCATAACTCAAATACATTGCTCGTGTTAATTGTTATTTGTGTGTTAACTGTTCTCGCGTTTCAGGGAAAACCAAAAAACCTTACCAGCTTTACTTGCTCAGCAAGCTTGTCTTGAGAGTTGTCCTGCGGTAATACTGCTGCATTCTGAGCTGGACTTTGTGTTTTAGGTGCTGCTGCTACTGCTAAGCCTGGGGGTTTTGATGCAATAGGAGACAGGGACTTGTTAGTCGCTGGAGAGGTCCTGTTTGTTTGTACTGGGTACGTAGAAGGCGGTGTTGTGCCTGAAATAGTTGCTGGCGCAACGGATGAGGTAGGCGGTAGTGTATTTGCCGTAAGACGCTGAGAAGCCTGAGCAGGATCTGCAGATGGTCGTGTCAGAGTCACAGTCTGCCCAAGAAACACATTTGTTAGTGACGAGTTCAGGATTCAGTGCTGTCCTAGTCTACACTACAGCAGAACATAACGCAGACTTTAATTCAATAAAAAATTCACACTTGCGTTTTTATAAGGAAAGGATTTAAGTGTCCGGTGGAGTTAAAACAAGGTTAATATATTTCCGATATTTTCAAGCAGATAATGTTCTTGGATTTTGCTGGCCATCGAAACAAACACATTTTCACCCCCATAAAGTTCACATACCTGTTGCTGTATTGTAGCTTGTGGCTGAGACACTTGGTTTGGTGCCTGTCCTTGCACGTGGATTGCTGGTGGCACCTGCTGTTGAAGCGGTGCTGGAAGCGGAGCCGAAGTCAGGGGGACGCTTTGAGGCTGGATCTTCACCTGAATCGGAGGCTGAGCTGGAGATTCCACTACCTGTGGCTGCTGCTGCGAAAGCTGCAGCGCAGCTGGGAGGGACGTCATGGGGACGTTGGCAGGTTGCAGCCTCCCCGGCAGCTGCGGCGGCGGCGTATGCAGACTTGCTGCGTTCTGCACGGGAGGGCCTTTAGATGGGTCGTACTGTTGCTGGCTCTGCTTCTGCCCGGTCAGCTGTACAGTCTGAGGGGTGGGAGGCATTCCACCTACGAAGCAAGAGGAAACACAACACAGATGAAATTAAAACGCCCCATGCTCTTTACTGATACAAAGAGGACACCAACTGCAAATAGACTAATTTGTTACTTACTTGCCACAAGACACCATCACTTGAAAATACCACATCACAATCACAAAATAAATCACCGTTACAATAAACAACAAAGTATTTCATGCACAGGACTGCAACTAAAATTTGGAGCACAGCGACTATGAAAAAACATGTCATTATACGTCTTCTGTATTTCTTACACTTACAAAAAAGAAAAAAAAAAGAAAAAGGACTGGTGAGCTAACGGAATTTAACCTAAAATAACAGCATCGAGTTCTTAACGCATTCACTCTAATTCTAAAGCTTGGCATCACTAATGAATAAAAATTTGTCACGATGTTGCAAATTAGGAGGCTTCCTTTCCATAAACCATCGGCTCAGTTCCAGAATTCTCAGATTAACCATTTTGCATCAGCACCTGTGACGTATTTCCATGCCCACATGCACCTTTGGAGCCCGTCACTCAGCTCCTTAAACAAACCAGGCATTGCATACCAAGTATTAATTTACATGGAGAAGTGCGTGGTGGGACTAGGATCTTGGAAGGCCGGAAGCCCAAGTTTCTAGTCTCATCACTAACATCTCCTTGTTAAATTAATGTGCAATTGGCATGTGGTGACACAGTACCTTGTGCCGTTGGCATTAGCTGTTGAAGAGGAACTCCTGAAGCCACACCCGGGTGCTGAAAAACCATCCCATGACGGCCCACTTCAATTCGTGGTCTCTTAGACGAATCTGTGATATTCAAATTCCATTTATGGCATGGTATAATGGAATGGGTTCAATTTTACAAAGCAAACTACTACACATGATTCCAACATCAGCTCAGAAAGCTACGACTACTGTACATGTGTAGCATTTATGAAGAACATGCTCCAAGGGCAGAGTCCCTCTAACTTCAAGTTGGCCATCTCCAATCTTCTTATCCAGAACAATCAACCTAACAATGTCTCCATGCCTGCCAAATCGAGTCCTATATATTGTGAGCAGAGTGCACCCTTCACACAGCACCTTTCACAATAGGTAGTCCTAAGGATCCGGCAATTCCTGAGGTGAGGCAAAACTGTATTTCAAGAGTTACAGAACAGTGGGCTCCATTAACTGTTTGGGGGGGGGGAAAAAAAGAAAAAAAAAAAAGGGGAAAAAAAAAGAAAAAAAAAAAGAAAAAAAAGAACCAAAGTGAAATTCTGTCTGTGGAACGTACCTGCTGGTGCAAGTGCCTGCTGTCTCTTAAAAGCTTCAATCTCTATGGTGTTCACAGTCGCCGTTACTGGAGTCCCTGTATGCGTTTGCTATCGGAAAAAGAAAACAAATCACAAAAGTTCAATCCGTAGATAGTCTAACACCAAGGTGTAATTTACAAACGGATCTAAAGAGGCCAGCACAGAACAAACCCTTCAGAACAGTTGTACAGTGAAGAAAACAAGACTCGTTCAATACCTGCCATGAAGTTTTAGATGTCCATAATGCACCGATACTCTTCGCTGAGTTTTGATTTTAAAACAGTGACTAAACTGATGAAGTTGGTTATATATCATACATGTCTACATTTTTTAAGAAGTGATACCGAACCCAGGAAAATGGGATATGTAAAAAATAAACTTGCCCAATATTTTTTATTTCTTCTTTTTTAATAAATGCAAATTTTCATTAATATATTACCCTTCATCATTTGCATAATGCTGCAATGAAGTCAAAATGACATATTTATATAGTATGTAGCTGCAGTAAAGAGCTGACGCGACAAAAATGAAACACCGTGACTTCATTACAGGATTAATTAGCAGGGAACTTAGATGAGGAAAGAGAATTTAGGCATAAACTGTATCATAGCTAACAAGACACAAAAGTAAGAAATGAGAGCCAATACGTTTGTGAAAGCTAATCCTTTTCACTCTGTGTGAAACATCAGTAACACACAAATTATCTCTCATCCTGAAGACAGTTTAAGCTTACTTGAGGCTCCACCACTGCCACTCTCGAGACAGAGCTCCATGAGAGTCAGCCTTGAAATATTTCGGGGAGAACTGCTAAGACTCAGAAGACGGAATAAAAGAATCTCGGCCAAGTGACACAAGTTCCAATTCCAGTTTTCCAGGGGCTAGACTTGTACTTGTTTGCACAGCTGGCAAAATGAGTACCACAAAGAAACTCGATGAGGAGAAACACAATATTGCCATAAAGTGACATCAGAACTCATCAGAAATTACTAGACACGTTGTCTGAGGATAAACATCACACAACGATGAATTAACAAGCCTAGAAGAGCACTACTGATATTGAGACGGAAAAGAAATCACAAGGGGTTTGACTCAGCAAGTTGGCGTTTAGCTTCAGTAGGATTACACAGTGCATGAAAACTTTATCTTAAAATTACTTCAATTAATATTGGCAATGATGGCAGAGAGTCTATCCTAGATAATCCTTTCAGCATCAAACTCAGATGGCAGCCTTATATACAGGATTATTAAAACAAACAAGTTTGGGTATACGACGATTTCTGTGCTCTTTGGGCCTTCAGCGCTACTGGCAAGTACTTTATGAACGTCCGCCAGTGTTTGTGCAAGCCCAGCTCTTTTCAGTGAGTTTCCAAGTCACGTTTTTAAGTTCTCCTCAATATTTAGCCATGCTACATCCAATGTTTTATTATGAAACTTATTATGAGAAAAATAAGGGTCCAATGTTCTACTATGAAACTTAGCATGAGAAAAATAAGGGTCCAAAGAAAGGGCTTAAGATATTCTATCAGAACATACAAAGATGGGCTTTATGTACGCCTCTGTGCCTCTATGTCCTAGAAAATGAGCTAATTTAACATTTAAGTTCTGTAAGTGTAATTTGCTATTGGTGAGAGCCTCTGCCATATTGATGTACAGTAAGGGTTTGCAAAGGTTATAAAGACTTATTACGACAATACAGCAAAGACAGTGACTTCCCTAAAGAATCTTCTAGCTTATTCGCAGGTCTTTCCTTCTCTGATTTTTAATAGAAATTCTACCAATGAGAATCAAGCCTAAGGAAGTAAACACCAGTCTGTATTGAAATAAACCATAGCCGTCACAACCCTACATCTTCAATGCTTCATCAAACGGTATTAATAAACAGGGCCAACGTCACCTACAATGACCGGGTTTCAAACACTCCTTTTCGAGCTGAAAATATCTCATGCCACTCAGATTCTATCAATAACTATGAATTAATAACATTTAATCTCTTTGCCGCTGTGAGGGCATTTGTGGCCACTCTAGCAATACAGCTATAGCCTTAAGACGTGAATTTTGGTTTTAAGAATCTCTGGCTCATATTCAGCCCTAATGGTCGTGGTTCACTGTCGTATCACACTCAATATGGATTCAGTTTTCAAATGTTTGCCTTCTCCCAAGGCAGACACGCAGTGCGTTTCAAGTCCAACAGACTGTGGCTGGCAGAGCATCATACACTTTAGGCATTTACAGAATTTTCAAAATAAGTCCCCAAAAGTCATTTTCTACAATGCTACTGGATTAATTAAGAAATTCAGCTTATGTCCTGTTTGCATCAAATGTTTTCTGGGACATCAGCTGAAGAAAGTATGTTCTCCAAACTCTGCTTCAAACGCCATTTATTTCACCAGCACTCCTACTCTGGATGATTGCATACTCACAGTTTCAGGCTGCATCGCTACTTCAGGATTTTTGACTGACATTGTCTTAAGAGTATGCCTCCCAGCTGTCTGCATTATCACCACGTAATTTAGGCCAGACGCTTCAAAGAGCGGAGATGTTATGTCTTATGTCTTTATAAATTGCAGTCACATCCCACTAATATTAGACTAAAACCATCCTAGCTTTAATTAAAATAATGTAGTTCTCCAGAGGTCACGGTTATGCAGCATGCCCACAATAACCATTCCGACTGCTGCACTTACGCACTCAAATTTGAATGATGCTGCTGATCAGGACACATTATTTCTCTATAAACAGTTACGAAGAGCAAGACTGATGGAACGAGATGATACTTTCTGTTAACAGTTTGTGCTAAAAGGTGTTACCACAATTACACAGACAGTTTTGTACGTTTTTAGCATGTACCTGCTAGTTTCTCTGAAACAGGTCTGAAATGGTATAGGGATTTCGTAAGTGCTTCATCGCTGCTGTAGCTATAGCTCGATGATAACCCTAATCACTATAATAAATAACCTGATACAGTATTACGTGTTTTAAACAGCTTAGTTGAGGCCTGACTACCTAAGGAGACTTCCAAGACACGTCAGTATTGGCCATAACAAAGAGCTCTCGGTACAAGGCCCGTAACTATGCAACTCATTTGTAAAATGCCACAGCGATCATCCCGTTTGTTGCACAGAGGAATACAACCCATTCCACGTTTCATTTAACTCTCCCTTCTCCCAAACCTAGACGAACACAGCGCAGACTGCACAGGTTCCATGGCACAGCAGAGTAATTAATTCACCCTGCTATTCAAGTGTATGTAATTGAGCTAAAAGGTAAATATTTTAGTTCCAGAGGAATTAGGGTATATTACTTCTCAGGGTATATAAGCAATGACGTCTGGGCAGCACAGATTTGAAGGTAGCTGCATAAACCCATACTGGCCTGAATTTAAAAGTTGCATCGCCACTGCTCCACAGAAATTTTAACTGATGAGCATGTTTACTTCTTTACTTTGTTCAGTATTCCTTCATGCAAAAAAAAAAAAATGTGGAAAAGGACATATATAATAAAAATAAGCACTGCAGTTTCTTCTTCTGAAGATTTATGGTAGAGCTAATGGAAAGTGGTTAGTTATTAAAAAAAAAAAAAAAGTGTCACAGGGTTATGTTTCTTGTTTAAAACATTTCAGGAGAAGCAAATCCAAAACCTTCTGTAGCCACACTCTAAACCTTTAATAGATAAGGAAAAAAAAGAAAAGAAATTTAGGAGAAATCCACAATTACAATGCCACAGACAAAAGAATCCATATTATCACTACGCAGAATGCACAAATGAACCAAATGCATTAGGGAAACAAAAGACAAACAAACCAAAGTGAAAACATACAAGCTGAAAGTTAATGAAATAAGCCAGCAACCTGGAGACAAAGATTTAACTTCCTCAAGGCTTCATTAATATTGATGCATTTGAAGATTGCAAAGGTTCGGGTTTTTTTGTTTGTTCGCTTCGTTTAGATGATAAGGGATGGGCTCTTGGGAAAATTCTAATTCATCTAAGAAATATCAAATCTGAATGGAGAAAAAAAATCTGGGATGAAACTACATTTTAGAACCATTGAAAAGTACCTGAAATGGTTGCTGCTGGGATGAAAAAGCAGCAGAAACATTTGGAGGAAGCTGGGTTGCTATAGCGACAGGAGTACCAGTCTGCCCATCCTTTCCTGTCACAACCTTTACCTGAGAGAAATATTTGGGGAAAAAAAAAAAAGAAGGGAGAATCATTTTCTTTTTAAAAGTTTGTCGTCGTTGTACGGTTCAACACACTCTCTTGGTACTGATGGCACCTCACTGAAGAGGGGATTATAACTACACGGCCATCAGGACGGCTCGGTTTGAACGCAGGCCGTTTTTGAAGGGTTCTGCCTCACTTTTAAGAGCAGAACAGAGTACGACGGCCTTGACTATTTATAGCGACTTCTCGTCACTGGAAACCTTTTTTTAAGTCCAGTTAACATAAAAGCGTGTTTTAAATTGAATGATCGCTGCTCCTAACGGACAACAAATTAGCATGACAGACAGTTTGAACTTAAGAGAGCTCCAACATTTATTTAAGCAATGAGCACAGCCACCATTCGCTCTCCCCTCGAATTCCCAAAGCGATCAACCTTTCCAGGCAAGGGATGAAGCGCGTTGCTTTAGCAGAAAGCAGAAGAGAGGGGGGAGAGGGAAATAAAAGAAAAGACGACAAAAAAAAAACACGAAGAGAAAAACATACTCAAAAGATGTCTTAATCTTTCAAAAGGATTCACCATCTGAAAACATGTAAAGCCTTTTGCTGTTGCACTTTGCAAAATTCTCCGGCAGTTAAATGGACAAGCGGCTTTCACAAACAAACGACAATCCATCACAAGAAGGCAGTGAAGTACAGCAAACTCCAAACCCGACAGGCCGAGGGGCAGAGCCTCAACTGACGAAAACTGTAGGAGCTCCCCTGACTTCAGTGAACCTATACGCTTCGCACCCGCTACGCATCTCTCAAAACGTGCGCGCTGTAGTTACAAAATACCCGGTATTTCAGCTGACAAACACGCAACCCAACAAGAACACCTAAACAATTTGACAAAAATGCAAGCCAGGTGGAAAAAAAAGATATTGAATATCTGTTGTCAATAAATCTCAACAACAGGCTAGCTTTTATGTTACTATATATATAGAAAGGAATCATTCCTTCAAAAGCATCAATAACTACCACAAGCAGAAATATATTTTTCCTAGTCAACAAGTTTAGACCACAAAACAACGAACACGTTAAACTTCAGCTAAAATTAAAAATTAATTGTTAAATTAATTTAACAATTGTGTTAAAATTTCCCACAAATGCCAACTGAGGATACGATCGCTACTGCTTCACACCTAAGAGAGTCATCAATCTTCACGGAAGACACTCGTTTCCAACAGATATATCAAAGCACCACGAGTTCCTTCACGTAACAGGTTTGGTTTGGCTCGGTTCTTTACAAACTGCTACCTAAGTACCCACGCATATTTTTACAAATTTTAAAAGGTTATGTGTGAGTGCCGAGCGATGCAGTGGCATCAGCGACATCTACCCCGTTGCAAGGGCTTGCCATGTAGGCGCTGCACAAGACAGGCGATGCTCCAGCACCCGCCGGGTGTCGAGAGCTACACGAATGGGTACAGCGGTGCAGGGAAAGTAGCGCGGCATCTGTCTGTGGCAAGCTTATTTCAAGTCCTCTGCCATTGATAAATAGCGAATTCAAGTTAGTAATTTTAAACCTTTGCACAAATAACGAAGTTAACGCGTTCCTGTCCAGTCTCACAAGTGCTATTTTTCAATCACTTAGCCAGCCATACACGCACAGAGCTCTAAGACAGCCCAAATAACTCGATCCACTACTATGGCCCCCTAAACATGATGATTCACATGTTCTCTCTGAGTAATTAGGCAACTTCAGCTTTT
Source organism: Scopus umbretta (assembly GCA_013400535.1). NCBI lineage: Eukaryota > Metazoa > Chordata > Aves > Pelecaniformes > Scopidae > Scopus > Scopus umbretta. Next base: position 30,719 of record VZTL01015026.1, read on the forward strand.
TGTTGGCCACAGCAACGCTGAACTTCAGTAACGTCTACGGTTAGAAGACACACGAGTCAAATAAAGGTTAACCTCTTGTAAGACTTGTTGCTTATTCTTTTTTGGTTTGCCTAAGCCTAGTAAGTGACATTTAATCCGCGATTCCTATCCATATTCATTCTGATAGCTTAAAACAGCTTCCACAACAACGCTGTCTTTATCTGTGTGTTGGCTTACGTACTAACTGGGACAGGGAAAGCTCCTTTCACCTCCCCGTTCTTTCCTTTTAAATACACACATCTAACGGCATGCTCAAACCGTCCTGTCGAATCACACTACCTAGCAGAACTGCATTCTCTCAGACCAACTATTTAAAGAGAAATTGCCGTACTCCATCAAGTCAAAATGATTTTTCAGGTACTGTCACATTTGCTAATACTTCACCATCCAGGTGCCACAACTTCATCTACAATTTTATTCCAAAACGTTAACCAACAGATTTCTTACCTCATCATTGATGACCTCAGATTGTTCTTCCTCTTCTTCCTCCTCCAGATCCAAGTCATTTTGCCTCAGGTACGCTTGCAGTGGAACACAATGTTTCTTCTTAAAAGCTAAAAAGTCCATCATATTCCCTTGAAGATGTTGCAGGAAAAACAGTTCAATCAAACATTCCTTAAAAGTTTCCTTAAGAATTTCCATCTGCTTGTGGTGATGGTCCAAACATTGTTTTCTCATTTGAGCAGTCTCTTGGTTGGCAGGAGGAATCTCCTCCAATTTTTTGGGTTGTTTTTTCACTGCCGTATTAACCGTAGGAGTAAGAGGAAGACTCGAGAGCCCCTGTGGTACAGTGGCCCGTGAAGGACTCGTGGGAGGCGGTGGTGACGTCATTCCAAATGCACTAGGTCCTCCAACTCCTGCTATCAAGCCACCAGAAGTCCTGTCAAATCCAATGGGTCTGCCCAGCTGCTGTCCCTGAAGCACTTGCTGCTGCTGTTGCATAAGTTGCCCTTGGATAATATTGCTGATTTGGGGTGGCAAGCTGGTCGTCGTAATATGGCCCGGGCTAGTCAAAGATTGCATATTTGCTCCGCTAGCTACAGGACTCTGAGGACCGAGATGGTGAATGGTGCCACCAGACTGAGAATGAGGTTGTGAAAGCCTGCGCTCCCTCACCGTAGCAGGTGTCCCAGAAGGTGGAAGCTGTACTTGCGCAGCAGCCCCTTGAGCAATTTGTGCAATTCCCGGTCCTTCTTGATACACGAAGTGTCCACCATTTGAAGGACTCAAGCTGATTTGTCTCACGAGCACGCTAGCATCTACAAATCCTCTCGTAGGGCTCTGGCTGCACATACCCAAGCCAGGGCCTGGGGTGCCTGCCCGAACATTCGGTAACGTTTGCACCGGCACAGGGTTAGGCTGTGTAGGGCTTTGAGACTGAACTTGTTGAGGCAACGGTGACGTAACTTGAATGTACGATGGGGATCCATGCTCAAACCGCCTCTGCTGAGGGCTGAACTGAAAACTCGGCGATGTTGGGTTTGGAATTGGCAATGGGGTAAGCGTTATCTGCTGGTTTCCCGAAGCCACCGGTCCAACGTTCTGCAGCGTGATGTTCACGTTCTGCCCAGCTACTGGACTTCGACTCATTATAAATTGCTGTATCTGGTAGCTGGGGGACTGGGGTGCAGATGGACTTGCAGAAGGTGCAAAAGAAGCTGCAGGGGATTGGGGCAAATTTGCCTGTTGCTCTTCTCCCTCACTGCCCGTGAAGGACCTGGACCTCTGGAGCTGGCGCTGGGCATTCTGAGGACCATTACCATGGTGCATTCTCACTGTTCTAGGTTTTTTACAGTACACTCTAAAGAAATACATAAAAACAGAAATTCAGGGATGGTAAAAATATTTCTGTAACTGAAACTACTTAGTTACTATTTGAAAGACTACCTTACGGTAGGAACTCGGTTATCCTGTCTCTGCAGTTCCTTAAAATGTTTTACGTCATCAGTCAAATTACCTGAAATCCTCATCACCACAAAAGCTCACTTAAATCCCTCATATGCTTCTCTAGCTAACAAAGTACTATTGAATAGTTTTACAAACGATACGCTCCCCATAGCTAGTCAGCATGAGTTCACGTACTTTAAAAAAAAAAAACAACAAACAAACCCTTTTCCCTTTCTGTGGAACTTCAAGAGTCAAAAGCTTCCAATACCAAAAGTATCTACTCCTTCCTGTGTTCAGTATTTCCAAAGTTTCAGTGCTTTTAACGCTTAATACCATGTTCTTGAAAACACAACAGTTGCTTAAAATCTACAGTATGGTTCTTCAACAGTAACTAAAAATATGATTAAAACGGACACCGACTATTCAACTTTATTGTTCTAGCTACTGAATTAAAAATGCGTCTTGAAAAATCTCCCCACCAAATCATCTAGATGGTTGGAAAAGCGTTGTACCCGATAGTTAACTCTGCCTCTTCTTTCCTTCAGAACGCTAACCCCTTAGAGAGATGAAAATTGATCGGAATCCGCATGTCATTTAAAATGCTGTTTACTGAGCCAAGCTATCCAGAAATCCCAAAACATTCTGGTTTTGTATTTCAATCATTGACCAAAAAAAAAAAAAATTCCACGGACATGCACTGACAGGTAGATTCAGCGCTGGCTTGTCACACAGTGGTAGCAGCAAAAGGAAAATGAAACCTGACTTTTTTTAGGGGGGGGGGGGGGGGAGCAAAATCTCTCTCATATTTTGAAAACAACAGTTTCGCTTTTGGTATTTCAGGCCAAAAACACACAAGCAAGTACACTGCCGTTCGTCTCTGCTCCGAACTCTCAAGTTGGTTACAAGTGGCAAGAGGCAGCAGCGTATGAACGCCGCAGCACTACCGAGGGGTACGCGACGCAGCGGCTGACGGCCTGCCCCGCTCCTCGCCTGTTGCTCGGGCAGGGAAACGCAACGC
>VZTL01015029.1:1220-15115 GCA_013400535.1 Scopus umbretta
AAAAAAAAAATTGTTCTTTTTCAAAGATGTCTTTGACTTACCTGGGTTTTGTTAAGGCCTATGTCTAAGCCTTGTACAAATTTTTTCAAAAATGCCCGCACTGCATCCCAGGGATAAATGCTGTTTGACTCATCGCAAACCACCACAATATCTATGACAGAGGAACACTCTAAAACAAAAATAAAAAGTGCAGATTAAATGCACTTTCAGTCTCAATATACTTACAACTCTGGCTAAATCCAGAGGTGCATACTTAGGTCTCACACAGGCAACACTTCAGATCAGGAAGGTTTGCCAGAATGAGGACTCAGTAGAAGCATATGCAGATTTTGAGCCTGCGCTGGTGCAATGCCTCTGAATTCAGAGGATTCCATCCATATTCATATCAGCATTGGATTGCAATTTGTCAGCCCTTATGAATCACAAGCCTTTGCTTTTTGCACATACATTAAAAAAAACAAACAAACAAACAACAATTTAAGAGCCCCTGACACAACATATCCTGATTTCATTTGATATGTTTTCTTAATTGAATCTGTTTTGCACATGTTGCCTTACTTTGAACAGCAGGAGAAAAGCTTCTTAGGATCTGGAAACTTGGGCTGATTTCAGAACAGGCTCCTGTTGCATAGTATTGGCTTCCACACTGCTGTGCCCACAAGGGACCACAAGTCTTTAAAAATAACAACAAAAAGAAACTATGAAAGTAACAGATACTTGTTTCACCATATCCATACACAAAAGCACAATAAGCAGGACTACAGGTATATAGGATCAGAGAAGCCCTCTTGGGTTATCAGGTCAAATCCCTTGCAATCACAGTGACAGTGTAACCCTGTTCATAGACTTTCTCATTGAAAGAATTTTCTACTCATGATGATTCTAGTGCCTCCTTCTGCAAGCTGGTCCCTCCAGACTATGCGCAGCTACAACATCCAAGGAGCGCGACAGGGAATCTGTCCTGCTTTAAGCCTCCTGCTCCACAAACTAGTGGTTTAAAACTAGGGTTGGTATTTGCACAGCGCTTGTAAGTGTGCAAAGTACTTCCACTAACCAGGAGGTGGCATCAGAGCCATGAGCATGCACGTCCCAGCAAACGTGCAGAGGTGCTTTTCTTGCAGTTTGTCTGACTACCACCAACAGCGTGACCAGACTGAAGAGTTTTGTGATCAGTGTGCACACACACATACACACGCACACATACATTAATTCATCTGAGAAGCCTTGTTCCCCAGGGAAATTCACTTTGCCAAAATATTTAGAGGTTAAACTTCTTCATCATCTCCAGTAAGGCTGCAGCCTCACATTATGTGCTGTCCTATTTAGCTGCAGCTAAAAGGAGAATTTTGGCCCTGGCCTCAGGTACCCCTCTACCTGGTGTTTCATTGCCTTCTGGGAAAAATAATCTTGCTTCTTTGCTGAAAACGGTCTCTTTAAAAAGAAGTATTTTCAGCTGGATCAACCACCTGGTTGCATGATAGCCACACCTGTGATATTAGAAGGATAGGTACAAATGTACCTAGATAAAAAAGACAGGTACTCAGTATTTTGTCATGAGGATACCTGAGGGAGAGGGATTTTCTTTTTAAAAGAAAATCATGTTAGGAACTCAAGGAAAAAACATAACATCTACATAACCTCTGTCCAACAGTTCTGAAAGAAATGATAGCTTCATTACATATACCTTCTGATTGCCCTATCCAGTTGGGAGAGCCTGGAAAACAGAATTTAGAAAGAGAAGAGAGCATGAACAGCAGTGTTACTCTTTTCTCAAGAATACTGGAAAAAAGGTAATTAAAGATGGAAGTAAATGGAAGATGGGCTAAATCACACACTGTTTTACCAGTGGTAGACCACATCAAACTATCTTAACATATTTGACAAAATGGCAGATTTCCTAGACAAGAGAAAGGAAGTATATCTACATTATCTGATCTTTAGATAAGTGGTCTTTTTAGCTGCTACACGGGGCATGATTAGTTTTACTGGAAAAGTCGGATACTTACAGGGGAGAGGTACAAAATAAATCACCTATATCAGTAACTATGAAGCTGGAGGAGAGTTACCAGTCTTTAACTTATTTTTAAGTTCTTTTTAGATCAATCTCATTTGCCCATTTTCTAGTTTTCTTCTGTATTTCTGGTAACTCAAAATTGTCATGTTAATCTTGGAGCAAAAAATAGAGATGTTATAAGAAAGTTTGCTGATCTCACTTTAAAAAAAAAAAGGGAAAAGCTCTATAATATTCTAGCATTGTTACAGTCAGAAATTTAAGATGCATCACTAATGCAGGGGAAAACTGGGAGATCATTTATCAAGAACTGATGAGCTCAAAAAGTGGAATATGAGAAAGGGGCATAGTCTTGCCCTTAAGGACTAATGATAAGAAATGTGGACATAAACTGGGGGCTCACTGAGTGGAAGAAAGAGGAGCAGACAGATCCGGCACTGGCTGATTGCAGGGTGACCATAAGCATGCAGCCAGCATGCAAAGCAAATACGGCCTGAAGATACGTGACAAGAAGCACTTGCAGTTGAGACAGGGAAATACCAAATACACTATACAGTACCCTGGAAAGACCCATGTGGAATACAGCATAGATCTGATCGAGGTCACATTCAAGAGAGGTGTATTTTAAAAAGCACACTTCAGGCAAAAATCTCTATGCTTGTTTAGCAAAGTGAGGGACAAAGTAGAACAATTGTGGGGTGCTAAATACAGAAGGGAGATTTTACATGCAGGGAGATGGGAGCTGTTCCTTTCAACTAAAGGCACAGCACCGCCCCAAGAATAAACTGATAGAAACAGATCAGAAATCCCCCCAGAATTGTTAACCACCAGTGAAACTCTTAAGCACCTTTCCAACAGGACTAAGCATGCCTCAGAAAAATGTAATGATCATGTGGAAATGACTGTCCTTTACTTAGGATACCTGTGGGAAGCAATCACATGGCATCAAAGAGCTGAACCAGCGGGACTCACGAGCTACGGCACGGACACACGGGCTGGGTCACACTGCAGCCATGCAGCCCAGGGATGCAGCACAGACTGGTGCAAGTGGGTGGAAGCTGAGAGACAAGCAGCTGCAGGATGAAGGAGCACAGTGAGCTGGGAGAAGGAAGCCCCGAGCATAACCCAAAGAGCCCATCACAGGGGCCAGCTGCCAGAGGCAGCGTCTCAGACCAAGGTCCTTGCTGGTAGGAGCCTGCAATTACAAGCAGTCTCTGCCTGTTCAATTATTGCCACAACTAAGTCATGGCGCTTTTGATATTTGTTGAGGCTGAGTTGATAGGCACCTGTCTCCAGTACCCTGTTCTCCTTATGTCAGAAAGAACTCCTGTCACCAAAGACGTAGCTAACTGTTCATGTCGTAGCATTCAACATTTTTTTGTTACTTTATGCAATTTAAGGAGAGTCAATCAATAATGTATGGATCAGGAAATCCTTTTTAACTGAGAGAAGTTCAAGTATTATTAGAAAACACTAATTTTTCTGCAAGAGATGTTTTAAGTCACCGCAATTACTGACACAGATTAAAAATGGGTATGCATGGGACAGTATTAACAGGAATTAAAGGTATTATGCAAGAGAGAGAATAAGATTTTTTAAATCAGTATCTTCTCAAACCAACAATCAAGAAGAGCACTGTTGCTGTATTTTGAAATTACAATTAACTTTACTAACTCCAAGAGAGCTGCTGAGAAGGTTGGAATTACACCTGCTTTTAAGTACTTCCGTGAACTGGGTTATGTGGTAATGAAGATAATAAACATTTGAATATTTTTGTGATTACTAGGAAGATGCAAAAGAAAAATACAAAGCTTAAAGTGAGCCTCAAAGCTCTTTTGTCTGTAGCTTATTGTTTCACTTAATTACTGCACATGCCTACAATGTATGCATCAAACTGGAATACACCTACGGTGCAACAATTTTCTTGCTTATGGTTAAGACTGTAAAAAAGCACATTAAACAGGTGTTAACTTCCTCTCAATTATGAAATCTGTTTTAGAAGCTCCACAGAGAGTGGTTTGCAGAATATACACATAGAAAATGCATCCTCTTCCAGCTCACTAACCAAATAAAACATATCGCAGATCCACAGGACTAGAAATCCTAACGTGTCAGGCGAACAGTCACAAGCGCAAGTTCAAGTGTGTATGGTGGAGGAGAGATCCCATACTGTCTTTTGGAAGCATAATCAGAACTATACAAGACTTCCTTAAAGATGTCCATGGTGGAAATATTCTTGCCCATGTTGTCTGACTTAAACTACAGAATCTTTAATTATGTGCCCTTCCATAGGATATTTAGATAAATGACGAAGGAGAGAATTAATAATTTTCCTGTTTTTGGGCCCTAGGTAATGACAGTGGGATGGAATATTTTAAAATCTGCAAAATGTATATTAATCTATGCTGCATAATAAAATACATTCAGCTTGGACATATCAAAAAATGTGGAGAATTCTAGTTTCTTCATTCTCCTGAGGAATTTCCGTGTGTACTGAATACGTCCTTGATACATACCAAAAATCCTCCTGTTTTTGAGTTTTGTATCAGAGTCAAGCCAAGGTTCATGTCTTCCTTTATCTCAGTCACATTTGGAATATTTATTAAAGCTGAAATAAAAAGAGATTAAGTAATGACAGAATAGTAAATAAGATGTAGAAGCAATCTAGTAATTTAGAATTCCTTTTTGAAAGCTTAATTTCTCAGAATCTAAAATGCCTTTTCCAAATGGCTGTATACAGTTCTGAGACAAAAAGAATGAAAGCTAATCTTTGTCAAAAATTTGCTAACCATTAACTACAGACATGAATTAAGTAGGGCCATTTAGAGTACCTGCCTTCATGAGAGCTGAAGGCAAAAGGGAGGAAGAAACGAGCTAGCTATTGAGTATTTTTGGCTGGTTGAGTAGCTGTGGCTAAGCAGCAACTGTTACATTCCTCAGGACGCTGGACTCCCCTGATCCAGTATCAGGCTTTAGGCAAAAACCTGGAAGGAGCGGCGGATGACAAAAATGCTCTGCACCACAAATAAATGTAAAGTAGGCATCTCAACACACTCTGCTTCCCTGTATTTTCACTGTATCCGAAAGTGAATCCTATTTTATACTTAGGTTGCAAACACAGAGGCAGAAAAGGCTTCATATCCACTCACACATACGTCCCTCGTGCTCTCCACATTCACAAGCCCCCCGGGCGTACCAGCATGGGCCCCCCACCTGCCTGATACCTGGACCTGAGGCCCCCCTAAGCTGGCTGGTCCAGCTGAAAGTTTGCTACTGAACACAGGCACCCACACACACATGGTTTGGGGAAGATACTCGCCCCCCCCGCCCCGCAGCAGCTGAGACCCGTGGCCCTGCTCCAGCCACCAGCATGCAGCCCCTCACGGATGCAGAGCCCTGGTACCCCCCAGCAGCTGGTTTTGGGACGCACACCATTCCCACCCCATGTCAGGAGGCTGAAGACCCCAGCTGCTCCCGTAGATGACGCTGAGACCCCAGTGGCTCCAGCAGCTGGCACACACGGGTCTCACCAGTAGATGGCACTGAGTCCTTGCAGCACACTCTTGCACACTCTTGCACACGTGTGTGTAAACACACACGACAAAGACTGAGATTATGCAGAGAGACAGTTAAGGAAAGATTTAATGAGATAGATCAGCCTGGTACAAAAACGAGGAAAAAACTGAACAACTGTAGTAAGACATGATTCATTACAACTTACCTTGTAAATTCAATTTTTTACATGTGGTTTTGGTCGTACCAACAGGACATGCATAAATATCTCCAGTTCTGTTATCCGGATAGCCACTCCAGGGTGAACCAACCAACAACCTAAAGTAACAGGAACTTCATTAGGTCTTTAATGATACTGAAAAAGTCCAGCAGCGTTATTGCCTAGCACATTGTAAGTAACAGGTAAAGAGGCTTTTACCAGATATAGCACCCTAGGCACTCGGGAGTCTTCTCCACAGCTGTTCAGGAGCTTTACTTGCATGTTAACACACTGGATTCACCAGGGAGAACTTTGGTCGAGAAGCCTCTGGCGATTAGCATGCCCCAAATATGTATACTGTCGTTTCTGTCACATTATGTTGTAGTGTCAGAAGAAATACAGCAAAGATAATATATACAAACGCATACAAATTTAGAAATATATACACGGGGGATTGAGAGACAGAAGATTTATTGTCCTGTCAGCTAACGGTTAACTGATTCCTTTTAAGTTATTCTTTTAGCTGATAAGAAGCATTTCCTACAGAATCTGCTCAGCAACAGTCAAATGCGTATGTGTGAGCTTGAACACTACCACACCTTGACAAAACTGAGTCAGAAAGAAAATACTGCAGGTGATAACAGTCTGCTGTCTGAAGTATTTAATCCTGAACAAGAAAGTTAAGACTTAGGATAATTGGTGCCTCCAATATGAAGTCATTCACTTTCTCTAACTCATTCAAGACATGGTCTAGCAAGCATGGTGGTTTGGCGTTTTGGGTTTTTTTGTTTGTTTCTTTTGTTGTTGTTGTTGTTTGTTTGTTTGTTTGTTTGTTGGGGGTGGGGTGGGGAGGGGAGGGGTTGATGGTTGGACTAGATGATCTCAGAGGTCTTTTCCAACATTAACAATTCTATGATTCTATGATTCCTTTTTCTGCCATAAGGTTTCTCCTCCAATATCTGCTCCTCAAGATCCCTTTAATTTTTATCTGGAAGCCTTCACAAAGCTGGTTAATTAATCCCCTGGGAATACTGCTTAAAAACATCTACTTTTCAGCACAAATCTCTGAGAGAGTGAAACCACCAGGCAGTATAGGGCCATGTAGTGCTGGAGGAGAAGGACAATTCTTTATACAGTTTAATGTGCAGTGATATAAGAGTAAGGCAAAACATGACCATAAGAAGATGACCTCAGGGGATATGAAAAAATGAAACAGATTATTAGAAAGCAGGGACTGTGAGTATTTGCTTCAGCAGCAATAAGACTTTCCTTTCATACAGAACAATCTATGGTAGTAATTAATGCATTTATGGGACAGTAAAAGGACAAGCAATGGGACCCCAGCACAGAATATGGAGTTTCACAAGAAACCATCTTGGTCAATAGTTTCCTAAAATCAAAATTGTTGTCCTCTAAAATTTTATAGGTAGCTAATGTAAATACCTTGCACTAAAAAAAAACCACCCACATTTAATGAAATTATTATGTTTCAAAGCAATTGCTATGCATCATAGTATTATAACTTTCCAGGGACCATCTGGTTTTATGGCTGCAATTTTATAACTAGTTTGTATTAAATGGCTTTGATAAAAGTACATAGTTTTAGATGCACAAGCAAGAGGTTGAGCCCCTTTTAGCTTTCTCAAAGAAAATACTCCTAACTGCATTTTTTTAGTTTGTTTCACCTCAATTAAACACAAACTTAAGAGCACAAATAATGTTATTCTCTTTTACCAGTTCAGTTGGGGGTAACTTCAGTTTCTATTTTCTGTCTGTAGCAATATTTTAAAAATACCTAACTCCTTCTCAATTACCTTGCTGAAAAACAGTGATTATGCAGGCAGCAGGAACAGGATTTTGTGTACTTTTAGCAGTTCTAAACCTGCAATTCAGGTTTATATAAATACCTCTCTGTGTAAAAACACCGTATGTTACACTAGCTGTGAGGAGGCCTCTGATCTTTGTGTTGTTTTCTGAGGAGTATAGCTTTTTCTGCATAGCTCAGGACGAAATAACCAGAGCTCACAAGAAACTACTCCATCGGTCATGTGCTGATAAACGACACAAACCACAAACACTTGCAGTGTCACAGACGGCTGGAGCTGGTTAATAGTGACTGACAAAAAGAAGACATGGCGTTATAGTCTCCCTCCTCGTTAGGTACTACAGAGTCATTTACAGTTGTAAAATGCTAACTGAGCTGATAGGAGAGAGGAAGGGCTAACAGTTTTTGTGGAAACCGAAAAAACAGTTTTAAAAAAGATGGTAGAACTGCATGTGTAATATCTGAAATTGGAACAGTTTTTCAGCATTAACTGTCAAGCTGAACATTGCACTGTGTACACTTATAAACATTTGTATGTTTTTTTCTAAGCTTCCCAGAAGGCAAATGTATTTCAGACTCCCCGCAGGAGGACAGCTACTGTTCAAAGAATGACCTTAATGGATCTTGGAAATACCCCCTGCACCACTCCATCTGGTCAAAAAACCCACTGCAAATCTCTGCACCACATGGGCATCACTCTGCAGCCATAGGTTATCCTGAAGCCCAAAGCACATAGTTTCACTCACAGAGAATGAGATGAGGAGAAGAGGAGGAGAAGCATACTTGAGCACTAGCTGTCCCCAAATTCAAGCCTAACTCCAATCCTCAGCCTTGCTATTGGCATAAACTAGAGACAAACACCATCCACAGAGTTTAGAAAAAGCAGTATTCTCCCTTTCAGCATGCATATTTGCACTCACTCCATGGGCTTTATGTTCCTCAGCAGTAATATGGGCTCTGAAACTCCCATTTTCCCCAAGCTCAACGTTAATTCCCAGATACCTATTTATACCAAAGAACCATCACTCTTCATACCCAATCCACTTCTAGAACTTAATATTCACAACTGTATTTTAATTTTGCTATCCCTAAAACTAACCGTGTAGCTGTTGCATGGTGCAAACAGAAAAATGTAAGCCAAACAACACAAACTCATATAATTTTAATCCCATATCTAAATCTATGCCAACTGTGCCCAAAGCAAACGTAATTTTGCCTTTCATTTAGCTTACACTCTTCATACTTTACTGGAAGTTATTATACTTCCTTCCCCGTTGCTGTAGTAGCCTTCCTTGTAGATTTGTAGGGTCCATGAATCTCAATGCCGTAACTATGCCGTAGGCCAAAAAAAGCTACTCCATACACAGAATTTAACACTTAGAACTTATTGCTGACACTGTGATTTTCAGAAATGAACAGAGATATTAAACCCCTTCCCTTATTTGACTTAACTAGTCTAACCTGCCATTAATTTGTCCTGGAGAAAAAGTTATTAACCAACTTCTGCTAAGCCTAGCCCTCTACTTTTAATTGGCAGACTTAAGAGCCTAGGAAACAACTTAATTATTATTTCTCTTATATCCTGAGCCTTGCGTAAGCTTAATACTAGCTGTAATCTATATTAGAAATCACCAAGTCCTACTTGCTTTTGAAAAGTAACATAAACCATTACAGTAGAGTGTTATACAATACTGCTCTGGGAAAATGCATGTGTATCTTTCTGAAACTTCAGAAGTGAAGAAAGCAAGAGAGTATCTGGCTAGCATCCTGCTAACTACAAAAATATTTTTTTTACTGTGATTAAACAGGATGCACATGAAGCAGAATGAAACAGAATGTATCAGGAAAGAATGCAAGAAATCAGTCCTAAAATACTTGAAGTTGCTTATTTCTAAATAAACTGTAGCATGTATAGTGTTCAGGGTCTTTTTCAGCCATGACTCAAATATTTATTTTTATAAAACTTCCTTATGTGTTCTTGTAGACTGTCTTTACACAATACTATAGTGACTAGCATGTAATATTGCCACTGATTTTATTATTCAGCCGCTTAATCAGTCTCCAACACTATATACAAAGCAATGGAACTACATGAAGTCAAATAAAGTTCAGTAGCAATGCCACACCACACAGGCTGTGGGAGTGGCAGATCAAAGTGCAACAGGAATTATTTCTGGGAAATTACACCACGACAAAGCTAGTAGCTGGCAAAGTGTGATGTAGCAGAAAACAAAATCAGAATTCATGGTAAATGGCTGAATTCCCAGCTGTTGTCAGAGCACATTTTATATTTTCTGGTTAATTTTTTTTTCTTGTCATGCATTTTCTCTTTAGCACATTTTTGTTAAACACAAAGATGGCTAATAGGAAATAGGAAAATAAAAGTAGAAAGGACCATTTAAATCATCTGGCCCTTTTCCCTACAATTACAGGAAGCGATGAATAGATATGAAGACCAGAAAATTCTTCACTCTCATAGATGCTTCTCTACACACCCTAAACCACTTATCACCATCTAAAATTTTCAATCCTTTGAACAAAAAGACTCAAGAGTTCAAAAACTACAGTGAGCTATGGCAAGAGAGTTTTGACTGACAAACTTAAAAGGCCTAGAAGACAGAAGCTAGAGCGGCTTCTCCAAGCAGGAAAAAGGCAAACTGTAGGGCATGCAGTCAGGGGAAGCAAAAGCCGGACAAGGAACTCAACATTAGCAGTGTTGCTGGCACTGAAAAGACAGAGCTGTAACAACGGCAGCATTTTGTTCAGGGAGAAAAAAAAAAAAAAAGTTGGCAGAAATTACCCTCCTCATTAAATCAGAAGGCTTTGAAAATATATTGATTTCAACAAAAGTTGCTACAGAAATGTGTCTTTCTGGCAAAATGTCCTACTGGTCTGAAGCAGCACCATACTACCTCAGGAGAAAGGCTGCTGGACTTGATGACTAGTGAGCAGTATGCAATCATTTTAAGAACTATTTGGTAGTGCAAAGATTAGGTGATACATCAGTAAGGGCAGTGCAAGTTAAGGTGTCATTACTGACAGGACATGGAATGAAACAAAATATTTTAAAAAAGAAAAATCCCATAACATACATTCCAAAACAAAATTCAAAAATTCCAAATCCTAAGCATGCAGGGACAACTGAGCAGCATGGCTGCAACTTGATACCAAACAGTACCTCAAAAGCAGACTGAGATTTTAGCTCTGTTGTGGGATGCATCCACAGAGTGAAGAAAATACAGGTAGGAAAAAGCATTTTAACAGGTATATACAGCTATTCAATCTTCCTCACCTGACATAGATAAAAACCCAAATCTCAGCATGGAGCAAGTACTGTTATCTTTGCAGAATGTACTATCAGGTGCTGTTCACATTTAAGATGAACTTGACAGGGTATGTTCTGCCTTTCTAAACAATTATGTTTATAAAATAACGGAGAATTTGGTCTCAATTTAAGGTTCAAATACAGAAAGTCTCATGACAGGACGAACGAGAGCATAAACTGAATGTTTCTGTTGTGGTTCATTACTTGCGCGATGGACTGCTTAAACTTTTCTAGTTGATGAGTTTTTTTGGCATTCACAATTTTCCTTGAGTTCATTAAAGAGCTCTTGTTTTGAAATTCCCACCAGACACTGTGAAAAGCTTGAGCTGTGCTTTACTTGCAAGTTTGTCCTTATTTACAAGGATCACATGCCATCAATGCCCATCACAACAGAGCAGTGTCCAATTATCCTTGATCATCTGACTCTACACAAAAAGGGCTCCCTTGCTAGTTTGTGTGACAGCTTTCCAACACGTACCAGCCCCCTCTGTAGCCCTGCACTCCTGGTTGGACTGTCTTCCCTTTTCTCTCTGAACTCATCGCCAAGCAAAAGTGGTAACATACTGCTGCATGCAGTCCCAATTTGGCAAAAATTCTCCTCTGTCATTTTCTATAGCCCTTATTGCCTCAGGAGAGATACCTCACAGAAATACAGCTGAATAATACAACTAGCATCTGCTGGTTTTTCTGTCTCTCTCCTTTCTGCTCTTAGAGAGTACAGGAGGATTTTTAAAGCTGTATTTAATATAGGACCACGTGATCTTATTAACAGAAGCAAGCTCTAGGAAAGTGATGAAATACCTGGTGGATTTCAGATTCTGGATAACTTCTACCTCAGAAAGAGGTGCCACGCCAGCAGTATTTGATGTGGTGAGCAGCCCTACTGTGTATGAACAATGTCTTCAAGTGCATCACATTCTTGCTGCACAATGATGGCCACTTCATAAAACCATATGGTGATAAATGCCCCCCTCTGACAGAAAGCAGCATCCTAATCTTATGCAAAGCTCAGACTTTTTATCTCACTCAGTTCAGCCATGTCAACAAGCACTCTGCAGGTGGACTTCAGCCTCTGCATCACTTAGTAGAAATCAACTCTAGCAACAGCTTGAGTGTTGGTTTGTTTTTTTTTTTAAATAATGCACAAAAGAAAAAGCACTATTGTCCCAAGAAAAAGAAAATAGCCTAGAAATGAAGAGAACAAGAGAGTAAACCATGACTGACTTTTTTTTTTTTAAGATTGTCTAATGATTTCTTTAGAGGGAGACTGAAAAGAGCTTTTCTTCACTGAAGAGTCTCTAACAAGGCATAGTTACTTAAACAAGAGGTATAAAATTCCCCTGACTTTTGGAACTATGGTCAGACATCATGAAGTGAATGAACAAATGATGAAGTACCTATCTACAGAAAAGTTTCTCAGATTCATAATATTCATATAATTGGAAGAAGATAGGAAAAGTTAATCTAAATTTACTTCTTTCCTGAACTCCACCACACATTATCCAAGAAAGTGGTAGTGGAGGAGTTTTTCTGTCAGAAGGAAAAATAAAACAGGGAAATATAAAACATAAATAGCTTAGGTGAGTCTGGAACCTAGTGCTCCTGTTGCAAGTTTATAGAAAAACTTACGAGAAGGATAAAACACAAGAAACAATTTCTCCATGTATGAGCCAAAGCATTCAATTCACTTCAGGCAGACATTCTTGTTCTCCTTCAATGGCTTTACACAGAAGTTTTAAAAAAAGAGAGCTGTGATCTATGGGTGACTAAACACATAATTAAAGCAGGCAGAAATGCAGTGAGAAGCCACCACAACATCAGGAGAGGAGTGGGGGCAGACTGGGAGCCTACCCAACAGAGGGAGAGGAAATGCTGAACTCTTAGTTCAGAGGATACAGCTCTGCTCTCCTCTTACTTTACCTCCTGGTTAGTGGCAGTAAACACAGCACTGCTGGAGATGCAGTGAGATCTAGATAGTCTTACATCTTTGCATATGCAACCAGTTGCAACTGCACAGTGTCTCTGTGCAAGGCTATGCATAAGTGTCTGAGCTAGCTCAATACTTTTTTATGGGCTTTTCCAAACTTCAACTGTAAAATACATTTTCATATGCATTTCCATGGATTTCAGATTTTGACATCTTTCTTTTCACTGAAAAAAGTTCAGTTACTTACTATCCATCCATCATCACTTAAGAAAACATGCCAGTTTGTGGCTGTTTTGGTTCTGATCCTGTTTCAATCTATGGAGAACAACATTTAAAATGTTGTCTCAGCTTATGGTAATATATATAACTTGTGTGACTTTCCGCTGTAGACTTAAAACCATGTATATACAAATAACCACTTAAAGTAGTTGAAGAACACTGAACCATTTATAGACATATACTCCTTGCCATGAAAGACACCTTAAAGCTTTGTGGTTGCTGAGGCTGCAGAAGAGGAAACAATGCGTTTTCCACTAAATGGGTTTACTCGGGGTTAATATTTTAAAGTTCTTTTTGAAACAAACATTACCAGAAAAAATATTTTACTAATTACCATTTACTCATCAAGCCCAATGTTGTGGCAACAATGGATTTCACATAAAATTTTAGGCTGAAGAGATGCAGCGGACACAAGGCCTTTGCTAGGATTGTGTTATTATATACATCCAAATATGCCATCCCTTGAGAGGCGAACACTTAACACTGTATCAGACACCAAATGATATAAATTTAAGTCCATAATTTTAAAATTAATAATTAGAACTTGCCAGCCCTAATCATTTTTTTTAACCTCAACAACCTTAAAATGGAAAAATATCCCACATATATGTAATGTGTAGCAAAGATGCTATTGGTACAGGAAGGGATGAAATGAGAGTTAAAATTCTACAGAAATTGTGAGCCTGAGGAAACCAGTGTATTGGAAATGAAAGTACAAGATTAACAGAAAGAAAGACCTCAGATTGCACTGTGTAAAGGAAAAAGTCTGAACCTTCACATGCATGAGTCTTTAGAATATTTCAAATTTTGTTTTAA
>VZTL01015030.1:0-41019 GCA_013400535.1 Scopus umbretta
TAAATGCTGACAAAAATACTACAGAAGATGGTTAAGAGTGTCAGAAAAGAGGTGAAAAGAAAGAGGAGTAAAAACCAAAAAGCCCTAGCACGGGGCTCTGGAGCCCCAGGCCGCGCTCCCGGGCGCAGCTCTAACTGGGCAGGAGGGAAGCAAGGCGCTCCGTGGCTGGAAGGATTAAGCCGAGGCTGGCGCGTGCTCCGTGGTGTAAACCTTTAGTGACTGGCAGGAGGATTTCCTCTAAGCTATGCCACTGACAAGTAAGGATTTCAATTACTGCCCGCTGCCTGATTTTTGGAAAAATGATTTGGGGATACCAGTAGACAACAATAAAGGCATTTTAATTTTTTTCCTTCAGATACGTTATTTAGGAACGTCCCCTAACTTTCATCCACCTTGCACGCGGCACCATACCCAAAACCTTTCTGCTGGCAAACTGGGATGCCTGAGTCTTTTTGAACAGATGCCAAGGGCAACACTGTGGTTTTTTTCTTCTTGTTTCTGTTAAATTAGTGTACCCACTGTTTTCCATTCTGCTTGCCAGCTGCAGCTCTCTAAAGAGCAGCAAGGGAAGCAAAGCCTTGGGACGCTCACGCTCAGGCTTTGCTGAGGACATATTATCCAGATGAATAACTGGGATTTTGTCTGCCATAACTGTTATGACTCAAGAGAAGCAGCAATAAATTCTATTTGTGTGGGGGAAAATTTTGTTAGAAGAGCAGTGAAACTGTTGAATAAACTACAATCGTGATCTTTGGTCAAAGGACTCTCTCGCCTGAACTTCAACTTGAAGCTGGTGGATACAATTCCAGAGAGGACCCCACCTCTTTGGGACAGCAAGGGAATTCAACCCCCTGAACCCAGTCCCAGATCTCCCCCAGTTTGAAGAGGGTACGTAACCACCCGCCTGCGCGTAGTGCTGCCGTCCCCGCACCCAGCATTAAAAGCCTGTAGTCAGCAACAGAAATAATTAATCCAAATCCCTTGAGTTTTTATCTGCTAACGGATCACGCCTCCATGGCTCCAAACTAGTTACGCTTGACCCTTCTGCAGCGTAGGGTTTTCTGATTGCGAGCCCTACAACTGCGCTCCCCCCCGTTTAGTGCCCAGGTACTGAACGCAGGAGTTTGCAGCCTGAAGAGTCATCTGATGCGACGGCGGCAGGACTCCCGAACGGCCACATCGTCCAAAGGAGCCTATTTTTCCCACAGTCCAGCCACCCAGAGACAAACGTGCCACGATTCAAGAATTATTTAGCGTCGGCTGAACTGATCACTTTTTAACCGCTAATTGTGCCCCCTCCTCTCCCAGCGCGAAAGCACGTGGGCAAGGCTTTGCAGCGGCAGGGACGCCAGGAACCACAGCGGGATCACTGGACAAGCCGCTGCTCCCTCGTAATCCACCGTATCGATGCCCAGCGGGGGAAGACCGCTGAGCTAGACTGCTCTAGCAGAACCACTTCCCCCCAGTAAGGTATGCCTTGCTGCTTTTGGGCTTGTACAACGAATGCCTGTCGATGACTGGCTATTGATCACGGAGCTGTACATAGATACAAAAGTTAGGCGCTCTGCTTCACCAGGTTTCTCACAATATCCAACTGTGTGTGTATAAATATACATGGAATAATACATATTGCAAATATATATCTATATACACACTCATCAGTATACATATTCAAACCTAAAATTATATATACCATATCAATATGGACAGATTCAAAATACTGCACATAAATGAGGAGGGACAGTGCTGAATATAACTTCTGTTTAGTCTTCCTTGCTTTCTGACCAAGTAGCTAAGCAAGCCAAGGGTTTTTTTTTTTTTACAGGGTACAGCTGGGTTGAGTAAATCCATTTTCAGTAGACAATACATCCCGCTCCAACCCTGGGTAGCAGTCCTTCCCTAGAGCACACGGCTCTCCAGCAGTCAGCGTGCCCCGAGGTGGCACCGCGCACAACCGCCACGGAGACACAGCGCTGGCACCGCGCGTGGCACGGCCTGACCCGTGCGAAGGGCTCAGCCAAGTCGCTGCAAGCTACGCCTTACGGCCCCCTGAGAACGGAAGGCAGCCACAGAGCCCAGCGCCCTGCAGGGCGCCGGGCAGCAGCCTGGGGCGGCGAGGAAGGAAGCTCAGACAGCAGTGGGGACCGAGAGAGGCCACGGGCTACAGGCCGCGGGACCCTCCAACCCCTCCATATCCACCGTGAGGCCAGATGGATGGGAAGCTCAAACTCACAACGAGAAAGAAATTTACGCACGGTTTACATGTACGATTATTTGAGCCGGGCAAGGAGACCATCATCCGACTCTGGATCCGTTCTGAACTGCAAACCCCAACATCGCAAGGATACGGAACTTTTTCTAGATCGGCTTGTTGGCTGGTGTGGGAGCGATGAGGTATAATTCAGAGCTTAAATCCCAAATGCGGAGGAATCATTCACTGTCGCAAAAGCAAGAGAGCTTGTGCATTTCTGCAAATCTGTTTAACTACCGGTAAAATGTCTTATCACAAAAGTAACTGGACACAAGTAATCGCGTTAATAAACTTCGGTAACGAGCCCCTCAGTAACTAAAATGTGGTTTTAGATCTGCTTACTGGATATGCTTAAATATATTATTAAAGCTTTTGTTTAAATTCATAGACTCAAAGCCAAAAGCTACCGAATGACAAGTTCAGAATCTGCAACGAAAGGCACAGACAGACATGTCCTCGCGTATCTCTCCCGAAACGTTTTAGGATGTTATTGCTGCCAGCTGTTCTGCACCACTTTTCAGGTGGAGGATACTGCTCCCCAAACCAGGGCCTCAGGAACAGATCAGGTGGGTACAGCTAACCAGCCCTCTTGCAACATCCGCCACCGCGGCTCGAGGTGATGTAAGGTGACCCCTGTCTATGACGTAACCTAACGCAAAGATCATTTATCTGTTTAACAAGGTGGCTGAAAACGTATCAAGCCAGAAGGATGATCAGATTGTTCCTGCTGTGGACATTTCCCCTTAATCTCTCAATCCTACGTGGACTTGGTCACAACTGTAGCACGGTGGAACCTGCAAGCACCACGGTCAAGAACCACGAATGAGAACTGACTGGAAGAGAACTGTTGCCACCACCTGGTATTTAATGGGAGTGAAGCCCAATCATGGTCTTCAACCAGCTGCTGGAATAAGCTGCACTGACATTGTATTAGATGAATGATTTTTCAGTTTTCATAGGATCATTTTTTGGGTGTTTAAAGAATGCCCAAAGAGAACCTGATTTTCAGAAAACCTCTAGCACCAATCCTCTGAAAGTTAAGACTTCAATGTGTCTTCAGTTAGGAACTCAAAACCACTAATCGTTTCTGATAATCCTGGCTAAGAGTGGGATTGATCTCCAAATAGCAAGCAGGGTAACCAAAGCGGAAAGTGAGATGTTTTCCTCCCAGCGCAATGCAATTTTAAATTATTTATTTTAAATTACAAGGAGTGAGTGAGAAGACTTCCAAACAACAGTACTGTGCCATGAAAGCACCTTCTTACCAAGTAATTGCAGCTGAGAGAAATCACAGCTATGTCAGCAGCATACCAGTGGCCCACAACCCTAGCACGCAACTTCCGAGATGCACACAGTAATCCCATCCTGCTTTCTGCACTGCAACCTCCATATCTGGTATTCAGGCAAAGCAAATCCTCAATTCTCCCTAAGAGCAAAAATGAAAATACGTTATCTTTGGGCGCACAAGGATAACCTCGTGCTGCGGGTACGTCACCGTCGGATACTGATCCAGCAGAACAGACTGACTCTAACAGTGAAAACATTTTGTTCATCTCACTCCCCTCCCAGCCCAACCTCTCAATACAGTTAAGAAAATTTCATACACACTACATACATATCACAGTTAAAAATAAAGGATTTTTTAAAAAGACTGACGTCTGGCTAGGATGCCTTTGCTCATAACAACAGATCTGTGTGAGGTACTTTTTCATACTCACAGGGTAAAGTCCCTCATTATGCACAAGTGAGAATATATCTGAAAATAAGCTATTTGGCTACCTATGTGTCAAGCTTCATGCTTTTATTCCAAAGTGAATGATTTTCCAGCTTAGGTCTTGGACTAATAAAATAAGCGGCATTTAACATTTGACAGGTGGATTTCAGCATACAGCTTACACACAAAAGCAGGCCCAGCTCTGTATCTAGACTACAGGGGTAGAGAATAAGCACTGGAGCACTGGTCGTGGTGATCTGCTGTTACCAGCCCGCGCCTGCTTCTGCAAGTGGCCCAACGTCTACACCCGTATGATCTATGTGCACAAGTCCCGTCTGGGAACAAGCTCAAAGCAGAGGCCAGCACCACTCAGTGCAGACCTGTGTCTGAAACTGGTACAGTCTTTACAGGAGTGGGTCCTTCAGCCTAAGCAGAAGATCCTGTGTTCCAGAGTCAAGTACGCACCTTCAACTGACCTTGCTCCCAGGCAGATCGAAGCGCAGTCCACTTCTCCATACTGTTTTACTCTACTATCCTGAGGCAGCGGTACGTGTCCCCCCCACCCAAACTCCTCCGTGACCGACTACCTGGGGAGTAACAGCAGGAGTCCTGTGCTGGGGCCATTTCACTCTCCAATGTTGTCACTAGGTACAAAGTGCAAAAGTGTTGCTGTTCCTGCATCCATTAAAAACTTTAAAAACAGAACAAAACAAACAGAAAAGGATTTCCATAATAATTTGAAAATACATTAGTCTCCAAAAAGCCAGCAAACACCTGATAACCTGTTTGTGCCATATCTGCTCTCGTTCCTGCATGGCAGCAGTCCAGTGGATCATTATCCTCTCAGCTGGCAAACAACATGCTACCTTCTTTGCATACTCTCCCGCCAACGGAGGACGACATCTGGGAAGGTGAGTTTTGATGGCTCGGACAGAAGAGACCAATTGCTAACCGACCCAAGATCCTGCAGTGAACTGCCACGTCTCCAGAGGAGAGAGCACTGAGCAATTCACTGGAATGCAGAGACTTCCCGTTTCTCGAGACAGTTCAGCATTACAGCAAGTTAGCTACTTGGCCTCTGGCTTGGGAGAATGTCAATGACTTCCCTCCCACCCCACAAAAATGTAAAATAAAATCCCTCCCTGCTTCATCCCATTTAAAGTGTTTGCATCTTTTCCTCCTATGAAATGTTTCTGATAAGGCTTTATTGCTATACAAAAGCGGTGCAAATGCTGCCCAAAGACAGCTCCATCAGGAACTTTGGTCACACGACTCCGGGACTCTTGTGCACTGTCCAAGTCCCAGCGTTAGACCTGCTACCTTTCTGAAGAGAAGCTGAATACTGTGTGCAATAACACTAAGAAAACAGGATTGAACCCCAAATACAAAACAAAAACAAGGGTGAGAGGGAAGGGGACAAGGAACTAAAATTAGGCAGAAGGCTTGCTTGGGAAGAACCCCATCATTCCTGTGATGACTAACTGATCAATGCTACATTTAGACAATGCAAGTGTCTTTCAGAACAGATTGTTGGTGTTGAAACTGCGTGTCTGGTCCTGAACGCCAGCTCTCTCATCAATGCAGCATTTATTAAAAAATAAAATTAAAATGAAAAAAAAAAAAAATTGACAAATTGCATCACCAGGTAGCAGCCTGGCCTGGATCACACACGTCCCATTGCATCTGTTTCATCAAGCAGGGCCATTTAATGTGGCTTCAGCACAGGGCAAGACTTCTTCTTTCCTAAAGAGAAACCCAAAGAGTAATGTTAGAGAAATGTAACTTCTGGAACATACTCGCTCCTAAAGCTTACTTTCATCCTGGCTGGAAACTTTCCTCTTCAGTAGTATCTGAGCCATCCTTCCTCTATTTTTGTTTCCTCTGCCTGCTAAAACACTATTAGCTTCCGAACGAGAACCTCCTCTGAGTCCTTTACAAAGTGTTACATTTAAAAGTCAAAACAGAAACTGAGCAGTCAGCTTTGACTGCCGATTACACAACATTAATGAAGTTATTGAACCAGAAGTTCGGAACATGATCATCAGGGCCCTGAGTCCACCAGAAGGCTCTGACCTGACCAGCCTCGTCCGGGGCCTCCCCCCCAGGCACCCTCCGCCACCAGCTTGGGAGCTGGATTTAGGTCTTTGCCAGAGCTACGCCGTACGCATGGTGTCCTGGTTTCAGCTTAGTTCATTTTCTTCCTAGTAGCTGCTATAGAGCTGTGTTTTGAACTTAGTAGGAGAACAACATCCCGCTGATGGTTTAGTTGGTGCTCAGTAGTGTTTAGTCCAGTCAAGGACTTTTCAGCTTCCCATGCTCTGCCAGGGGCACAAGGAGCTGGGAGGGGGCACAGCCAGCACAGCTGACCCAGGCTGGCCACAGGGCTATTCCATACCATATGGTGTCAAGCTCAGTATAGAAACTGGGGGAGCTGGCCAGGGGGCAGCGATCACTGCTCGGGGATGGGCTGGGCATCGGTCGGCGGGTGGGGAGCAATGGCATTGGGCACCGCTTGTTTTGTATATTCTTTTATCATTACTATTATTTTTTTTCCTCTTTCTCTGCTGCCCTGTTAAACTGCCTTTATCTCAACCCACGGGTTTTAGGGTTTTTTTTTTGGTTCTCTCCCCCATCCCACCGGGGCAAGGGGAGGGTGAGCGAGCGGCTGTGTGGTGCTCGGTTGCCCATCGGGGTTAACCCACAGCACCCGTGCAATATATCACAGTAACGGCTCCTCGCTACCTGCAGTGTAACGCACTCCAAGGCACTCCAGAAGCACTACTCCCGTAACTTTGACCGTACACTGCCGCTAGAACGACCCCATTCAGTGACACAGTTAAAACCGATTCTCTGTCACAGGCTGGTACAGGAGGGTTGTGACGGTCTCACCTGTCTTTTGTGGCCGTTTCCGTGACAGCTGTGACAACAGCGGCGGTGTTCTGGTGCTCCTCCGGGTGCTGGGCCACGTTGTTCAGGGGTTTGGATGCTTTTGTCATTCCGATGTCCGTGATGGCCAGCTTGTCAATAACCATGCAGTCTGCATCACTGTGTGGGGAGAATTCAAGTTCCCGTTAAAATGTCAATTAATGGGGCTTAAATTCCAACAGAGAAAAAAAATATTCCTCCTCTCCTAGCACAGGCCACAGAATTCCCATTAAGAAATAAGAACTAAAAGTGGAATTAAAAAGCAGTGTACACATCCTGGAGGCTATGTTTCCTAAAAATCAACAAGACAGCAAGTACACACAAGAACAACAGCTCCTCAAGAAAGGTATTCCCGTTTCCTGCAGCAAAATCCGGCCTAATGCATCCCCACCGCCTGCAAACCAGACATTTCACCACCCTCTGCATCCACCTCTGCTGGTGCGCTCTCCTACGGGCAAACACAGAAAGCGAACAGCAGAAGGATGCGAACGGGAAGTACATTCGGCCAAGACTCTGCAAGTTTAGAGGGTCCAGAAAGTCAAGTTTACCACTGGGAGCAACAAACCAAAAGCAGACCGCTTGCCTTGGCAGTATCTGGAGACGGTCAGTACCAGCACACAGGACCACGGAACAGCCCGGGCTGGAAGGAACCTCAGAAGACCCTGTGCTCCAGCCTTCCGTGGGAAAGGCAGCCTAGAGGAGTTCACCTCTCCCGGAATTGCCCTCCGCTACCCAACACTGCCACGCAGGTTTCCAAGCCTACCGCTCCTTAAACTGCTGGTTTCGGCAAAGTGTGCTCCTGATCTAATGCAGGCACCTACCCTGCCCTGCTCAACGGGTTTTTCCCAAGAGGCACCTGCTACTTCTGCGTGCACCTAGAAAAGACTTAAATTTAAGTACAGAACCTAAGATCCTGAGGAAGAAAAAAAAGTTGATTGGATGTTGGTGCGTGGTATCTTCAGAAGCCAAACACGGTTAAATTAACGTGCTTTCAGTAACACGTCAGATGACAGATTCCCATGCCTGAGGGACAACATTTCCAATGATGTCTCCCTACAACAAAACAGAAGCTCAAATCCTGAAAAAGGAAAAAACTGCTACCATAAAACCTCCACATCTTCTACATTTGTATTAAAAAGACCCATATTTCTAACCGGAGAAGTTATTTCTGTGAACATCTTTATTTTCTGCCTTCTAAGGCAGAGGACAAGCTTGCATGTGAATGATCCTCCTTGCGGTTTTAACCCAGTCCCAGTTTCAAGAACGATTTCTTCTCCTTCTTTCTGAGAGCACACTTACAAAAATGGCAGGAAAGCTCAGTAGCTGACTGAGCTGGAATCCTGGCACCAGGGGCTGGGGGAAGTTTGTAATGCACACATATAATCACAGTCTGGTAATTAAGACATGTGACAGAGATTTTGAGATCAAGGTTCTATTTCTGTAGCTACTTTTCTGTGTGCTCTTGAAAAAAATACATTAAAAAACGAGGAATAATGAGATCAAGACATTTATCTTCCTAAAGGGCTAACATGCTCTTAAAAAAAAATACTGCAAGTACAAAAATATACCTTAGAGAATCTGCAGGGGATAGATGAGACAGCAGAGAAATGAAGCAAGTTGCCAGAAATGCCATTAGACAATTACTTCCCACACAAGAAACTGGAGCTCATGAGATTTAAATTACTCAAAGATAAACTTCTTAAATTCAATCACTAAAATTTCCATGACACAAGGATTCCAATGTTATGAAGTCCTGAGGTTACCTGACCACAAAGGGGGCATGGAAATTTATCTCTCTTCAACTGGCTCATGGAAAAGCAAAGCTGGACATGCAAACCTCTGCAGAAGGACACTTACAGGCCAAACGAGCGGGGTGAAATGAAACAAGGCGTTCCTGTGGATCGCAGGATCCTATGACCCACCCAGGAGGGTTAATAACAATATCTAATTCTAGCCTAGAATGAACTCTAGCACCTATAAATATTTTGCATTAGTATTCCTCCCGTCAGCTTATTTTTAGCAGCTAGCTGTGTCCCTTAAGCACCAGTCTTGTATAACCCTGCTGCCAGTGCGGGCAGATGGTCCACCTCCACGTCACCAAACAGCCCGGTTACGTGCTGCAAACCCTGACCGGGCTGAGGGCAGGCACAGAGAGCGTGCTACCTGCGAGGAACAC
Organism: Scopus umbretta; assembly: GCA_013400535.1. Classification (NCBI taxonomy): domain Eukaryota; kingdom Metazoa; phylum Chordata; class Aves; order Pelecaniformes; family Scopidae; genus Scopus; species Scopus umbretta. Next base: position 9,067 of record VZTL01015030.1, read on the forward strand.
AGCCGTTCCCTCATGAGGCTGGTCGAGGCAGGCTGAGGAAGAAGAGCTACCGCAAGAACGTCTGTATCTGCTGTAGACTCTTCTTACTTAAGCTCTGCGAACAGTTCTCTACTACCTCCCACTCCAGAAAGAAGGAGGAATCCTTAAGCTCTAATTCAAAGCCGCTTGTACAAATTTTCCAACAGCAAGCTTAAGTCTGTCCAGAATTGTGTCTTTTTTTCACAATGGACAAGCACTCAGCACAAACAACTTGTGAATGCCACCTACAGCCATGCCCACTGGGCTTCCCAACACAAGAGCCAGGACAATTTTCCTTTATGTTCACCAAGTTCAACATCGTAGCCAAATTCTGCAACTTAACCACCAAGTTTGTAAATACTACTCCGGAGGTCACTTGTAACAGAGCCTCCACTCTTTCTACAAGCACCACAATGCCTTCTGAGATACTGAACCACCCCTAGTGCAAAAGCTGAGTCTCCAAACCCTTCAGCCTTATCAGAAAATAAGACTAGAAAATAGGACCTGAATTATTAGGCCCAGTCACCTTGCCCTCTAGAAGGTTAGAACAGAGTTTGTATAAAGTTGGAGATTTCTCCTCCTAACCACTGGTTGGTTGCTCTGGGACAGCCCTGGCAGAAGATAATAATAATAATAATAATAATAATAATAATAATAATAATAATAATAATAATAATAATAATAATAATAATAATAATAATAATATACTCCTTCCAGACCTTAGGTGCTACAAAATGGTTGTTTATTCTTTTTTGCTCTAACGCCCAAGTCCTGCAAATGCAAAGGTTCCTCAAACTAACAATACAACTGTTTTCCGTGAAGTACATGTTCTTCTTCGAAAAACAGGATTCAACGAAGTTCACACTTCATAATTAACAAAGCTGTCATAAAACCATTCTGTATCAAAACTGATACCCAGTTAAAATAAAGTGATATGCTGTTCTATTTATGAAGATGAAAACGCCAGGAGCTCACTTAACTTTTGATAACAATTCAGTTCTTCCTGTAGATTTCCACCAGCTTTACAGAGAAAATACTTTGACGCTGCAATTTTTTTGAACACCTCTCTCTCGCCCAGTTTCGTTATGCAAACTTCTTTTTAGCACCCATTTTGACAGCACTACTGCAAAACACATCATGCTCTCACCCTGTCTTTCCACTGGTCTGTTTACTGAGAGCCTTTTTGGATCTAGCAAGATGAATTAAGCTGCAACAGCTTTGCTGGTGGATCAAACAAGCCAAACTGACCCGGAACTGTAGTGCCAGATGGAAATCCACATGCTCTAGCACCTAACGCAGCTCCTCCCGGCGCGAAGAGCAGTACTGATCTACATCTCGTTGCCAAAGGGTCTGCAAAGAATTCAGGCTGCAGTCCCAAATGATCGAAGAGCTTTACGTCTTTCAGGAATGGATGATTTGATACGGAAGGAAACAGCCTTAAAGTTCAGTTCTACCCACCTCTGAAGCTCACTACTGTGGCTCCTGGGATACACTTTAGATATCCTCTAGTCTCTTTGGTACACAATTAGTATCATAGACAACAAAACACTGTGAAGACACACTAGGAAAAACAGTGGTACTATAAACAAAGAAGCAAGACATGTATAAAAAGCGTACCTAAACACGGGTCTCATGCTGAGCCCACAAGCAAGTCCTTAAAAACCAGGCTCTGCAACGACCAACCACAAGACAAAGTAAGAGATGCAAGAGCAGCCATGCTACACACATATTTCTCAACACACTGGAAAATTACCTGTTGGCTGTTAATTAGCAAAGTCACACAACATGGGAGGTCTGGCTTCCAAACTTGCATGCAATCTTCCATTAAAAAGGCCAACACTTATGTCAGCTTCGAAGATCCCATCTACACCAATTATTGCTCTAAGTGTTCATCTTTGGTTGGAAAAGTTCTCTGGTGAAATGGGACCTCAGATTAGTCACTTCTATGTTTCTTTCTGCATAAATGTACGCTGATATGCAGCCAAATTTTACACAAATGGTGGTGTCATGCTCCGTGCCCCATTTCCCACAGCATGCTCGTTTCCCCGCATCATCTGCTGAAAGCATTCCAGCAACTCTTTGCAGGTAGGCAGCAAAACGAGAGGCAAGCAAGACAACCGTCTCTCGTGCTGATGGTTCATGCTCGTCACGTGCAAGGGCGAATCCGAACATCATGCAAGATGAACAGTCAGCAGGCACAGAAAAGAAAAAACGTATCCCAAGATGGGAGAGCTCAAAACATCCACTGTGACAACGTCACTCCACTCAGCTTGGGAAACTGGAGGATTATTTTCTCTACTGCGTGTAAGCGGACGCTGCGCCGGAACTCCCCTTGCTCAGTAACAGCCAACGCCAACAGCCGCGCTGCACAAGCGCCCGGCCCCTGGGGACCCCGTGCGGCGCGCGGCCCCGGAGCACCGGGAGGAACCCCCGCCAGCTGCTATTTCTGAGCTGTTTCAGCAATTTGGGCTTCTCACGGCTGCTAGAACGGAAGTTAAGCACTTTCATCCCAGAACCGTGTGTGATCGGAAACAAGAGGAGACTTTTACAGTGATTTTACAGAAACTGTAATGCAGAAATTTCTGCAAGATGCAGAAACTGCTAGTGTTGTCTCATTTTCACCTCAGTTCTAAGGAAACCGCTGCAGCACCTACGGTGTCTGCCTCCAAAGCTGAAGAATGCACTAAATGAAAGCTGGTATCATACAGACACAGAAGAAATCTATTTGGTTTTAACGGGCAGCAACCACTGTTGTTCAGATGGATTCCAGCCTCCCCACTAAACTTTCTTTTTCAGTTGCTTATCCGAGCTAGTCGGGTGAGGAGGCACTAGGGAGAAGGGGGCAGTAAACAAATTCAGCCATTAAAAGAAAAAAAAAGAAAAGATAAGATTAAAGGGGAAAAAAGCATTTCAGGCAAAGTTAAACTGAAATAGAGAAATTAAAAGTTACAAACATCCCAAGCCCACTATCACCATACAGAGCAAAAGCTGGATTTTTTTTTTTATTATTAAGTGCAGCTCATCTTTTAAGAAGCTGCTTAGAAAGCTTGTTTGAACAATTCAGCAGCAAAATACTTCAGATAGCTTTTGAAAATCATAAAGACGGAATGCAAAAGCTCGGGTTAATATCATACAATTAAAGATTAAGCACACGGACACGGAAATGCAAGTCATTTCCCACAAAAAAGTACTGCTCGCATTGCGTTCGCTTTTGCGTTCATTATTCTGCTTTCCCCATCAAATGCGAGCCTCCTGACTGTTTGTTCGGCTACGCAGAGATCGATAAACGGGAGCAGAGCGTTGCTGCCCGGGCTAGCACCGCTGCAGAGCCCTCGCATCTCACCTGTCTCGTTCATCGATCGCCTCTACAGCCTCAGCAAAGCCTTGCAGAAATTTCCGAGACCTTCACACCTTGCACTTGCTCTGAACAGCTTCCAGAATGCTCATCCAGTCAAATACTGGCAGGGACTACACCTCTCGGATCACTCATTAACAGCGTGAATATTACTACATTTTTCTGGCAAAAAGCACAGCCTGACAGCACGTACTGCGAGATAAACGCAATATGTACTCGTTGACTTTTGAAAGTTTTCTCCCTCTTTCCCAAGTTTGTTAAAATGGCACTGTTAATTATTAAAATGGTAAGCTAAATAAGCACATGGTGTAATTACAACCATTTTAAAATACCACGCAGCTTACAATTCCGAAAGCCTTTAGTCTCTGGAGACTGCAGGCACATGCTGAGCTACGTTTCCTGAACCTCTGTTCAGAGAAGCCAGGAGGGTATTTCTGTTCATCGGGTAACTGTCCTTTCTGGACATGAAAGTTTACATGCTTGCTGTCACATACTCCTCTTCAAATGACACAGTTATGAGACATGCTTATTACAGCGATTTTCTCTTTTTGTCTCTGATCTCATCCAGAAATTACAGCAAAGTCTTGCTAGCTTGCACAGTGCCTGGGAATATTCATTTAAATGGATGAATTGTAGACAGTAATTAGTAAAAACCCACAATTTAAAACAGAAAACTCAGGGGAGGGGTGGAAGTATTTTGTAAAAAACCAAACCAAAACAAAACAATACCCTTTGGAAAACACAGCAACCATTATTTTATGGTATATTACAGCGTACAAGTAAAATGTTTGTTAGTGCTGTTGTGAGAAAGTCTCCAGAGACTTGACCACTACCCCATCCAAGACAGGCAGCAATTCCAGGAGTGTGTGCGTTAGCAAGCGGCAGTCAGCAAGGCTTTCCTATAGTCATCTCGACCAGAGCATGAACTGTCCTTTCAAAATAATGTTAAAAATCCTATTTGCAGAAAGAGCTCACAAACAGGTGGAATGGCAGAAGCTCAAGGACATGATGCATGAAACTACTGAACACCGTATTTGCTTTTTAATGGTTCATCAGTGGCTATGTTGACTGTGCGCATACTTTCCCAAAGGACTATACCCAACCTCAAATTCAGGTTTTCGAAATATAATTTCTAGGATGTTTTAACTGATTGTGAAAAGATGAGCTTTCCCAGTCCAGCGGTCCATTTTTCCAGCCCAGCGTGAAGTAACTAACGGGAGAAACTACTTGTCAGGTGGATGTTTGGAACCCTGAGAAGGTCACGGTCATACATACCCTCTGACTGCAGGTCTAAATACTCTGAGCAATACCCACAGCAAGAGAGAAAGGCAGCAAGAGAGGCAGAAATAGAAAGAAAGCAAAGAAAGGAAGAAAAAGAAAACAGTAAAGATTGCTGAAAAAACAGACAAAAGAGTTAACTTTGCAACCGTATCCTCAAGCAGTGTTCCTGCCAGGAGAATATGCAGGAACATTTTAAAAGCTATTTCAAGGAGTACAATCACTGAACACGGCGTTTTCCACATAAAATTCAGATCAATATACAAAAAGGCAGAAGAGTCAATACACCATAAAAAGCATCTTTCTCAAGCCTCACACACACATTCTGAAGTTACCGAAGGGTGAGATTTGGCACTACTGGAAGCTCTTCAGTCAGAGAACTTCGGCAAAACTCCTTATTTTTTCACAAGAAACTACCGTAGAGAATTAGATATGGGAAAGGAAGTTAGCTAAATACATTTAAAGTAGATTAATTACCTAAATACTTCTGAAACACCTTCTTTGCGTGTGATTTTTAAACTACTAATATGGCTACTTCAAGCAGAACTGCCACAAGGGACATTCTACTAAGCCACAAGAGGACAAGTAATTAACCTTCCAGAGTTTAAGCTTTGGGGCAGTAACGGCAAAAAAGGCAGAGAAGCATCAGCAGTTAAGACGGCGGTCATGGAGGGTATTAAAGGCAGGTACTGTAACTTCTGGATCTTTCATGACCCTAGTGATGGTAGAATCTAGAGTCCTTGCGTAGCTCCAAGGAGTATTACGGAGCTCCACTGTAGATTTCAGTATTGCAGGGAGGGGAAAAAAGGAGAGGGAGGACCCATTTCAAGAAACAGGAATGTGGTGTGGGAAAAGTTTAGGAGTTCTGGGGAAGTGCTTGTAGAAAGTCATCAAGAACCACATATTCAATCTGAAAAACTTAAAACTTTTAGTATCGTTCACTTCCTCGGAATCGTTAAGGAACATGGTAAGAAATGAATATATTCACTACTGGCCATTTGAGTTTAACTGCATCTGTTCCAACAGAAGGCAGATTGCTTTGGGAAAGCTGAGGATACCAGGAGGTTTCCATTGTCACTGGTCAATACGGCAATTCATACACTGGGAGAAACCTGGCTGCTAAACTGATCTGGAGCAGCTGAAATCACCATCTATGTAACAGGTTCCTGTCTTCCCACAGCTTCTATTTTGGTTTTTGGCTACGGTTATAGTTGCGGAAAGCTACAGACACCTTTGAAGTGGAGACTGTGGTTATTCAAGTATTTACTTTCTTTGCCAAAATGGAATTAGTTTTGTAGAACTGCAGTCATGCAAAACCAAGCAGGTTCTGGAAGCCTTGTCCTTATTGAAAGTGCTTGAGATATATACACTTATTTAGGAAGAAAAACACATTCTAAATTACACTGCCTGAAACAGCAGCATGGCCCACAACATCTAACCAGCCAAAGCAGGAAAAAAAAAAAAAAAAAATCCCTACCTGCCAGGAAATAAATGGAAGACATGCCAAGTAAGATTTACACTGCTACTGTGAATCAAGACAGGCACATGTGTAATACTACTCTCTACTCACAAACACCGTGCATTCAGGGAGGAAAAACATCTGGAGCACAGAGTTTGTTTTAGATCCGCATCCCAATGGATTTAATTCAAGTGCAATGAAAACCAGGAAAGGAGATGCTGCTTTTAGCACGGCAGGCAGTACTCTTATGTTCCCCATCTTCCATTTTTTGTGAAGCCAGTCTGCTTGGCCATGCCATCCCTACGCATACAAACTAACTCAGTTTATCAAAACAGCTCTTCAGATGCAATCGCTGCAAGCAAAAAAATCTCAGGCATCTCACTCCTTTCAGGTATGAAGGGTAAAGGCCATCTGAGGTGGACATCAAAAATAAAAACCAGTCATGTTATTAAAAACTTAATTCAGAGTTGCCTAACCAAACATACCTTTGGTTAACTTCCTCCCCAATTCTACCTAGTTCTGTAACCCTACTTGTTTTCTGAGCCACTGCTTTTTAACTCCTAGCAGCTATTTGCTGGAGCATGTACCCATGCCAAGCAGCTCATGTTGACTATCCAAAAAAGTCACGTAACCACAACATTATAAAAAGTAAATACCTGTTCCTGAGTCAGATGCATAAAAGTCAGATACAAAAAAAACCCAGTTAACTCATACCTTACATACTTGTAAGGAATACGAGGAAAAAACCCAAATATCTTAACATTGGGTAATATTTCTGGATGCACCAAGGTGAACTAGATGCTTACTCTTTTGAAAAGCAACTTCCCCTCTCAGATGATGAGAGTAGGCTAGATTCGAGCACATGCAATTAGAACCAAATTGCTGCCCAAAAGCTAACAAATCTCAGGATCTTTGACATCTTTCTCCTGGCATGGTTCATTTTTTATCATTTATTGTCTATAATGTACCACTTTGACAATGAGGGGAAAGCGATAGCTGGAGCCGTTTAAGTCTTCCCCTTGCAAGACTACACACTGATTCCATGTCAGACTTTGCAGTTGCCATCACGTGAGGCTTTGCTCGACCCTTCTGTGCGATCTGACCCGGCATCCCTACCATGAGCCCAGGCCCGGATCTCCTGTGCAGCCAGCCAGCCAGCCGGGCGATCCTTCCGTGACGTAGCTCAGCGGCCAAAATGAGCCACACAGGTTTCTCAGAACAAACGCGTTACAGATATGTTCTTAAAACAAACCCCCCGTGACAAGAAAGCTGTAAGATGTCCTCACACAGGACGTTTGGAACCATGGTGTCTAAAAGGGAAAAGCAATACATTAACCCCCAGCCTCACGAGGGGCTAAGAGCAGGGCAGAGCAGGACCCCAGCCCAAGGAGATTCCTTTCGCACCTGGTGAACACAGCCTTCTCGTTTTTAGCATCCATAGTCAGCTTGATGGTTTCCTGGCCCGAGCCTGTGCTGATGGTTTCTGTGACGATATCAGCTTTATCCTCCTCCTCGTCGCTGTCGGAGCCTCCAGAGGAGCTGCTGTCTGAGGCCACCAGCGGCGCTTTCCTCATGACACAGACGTTCCAAACACAGGGAGAGGCAGTGTTCACTGAGAAAAGTAAATAATTCACATTGCAAAATGAACAAAACCACAGGAACAACTCCCCAGGTACGACCCCGAGTAAGTAGGGTGATGTAAACTGGAGCGTTCAGAACTATTGCAGATTTTGAGATGATAGTTTCTGTGCAGATCCCACAGCATGCAATATGATTTTTGCAAGTAAGGGAAAAACCCAACCCCACGAATCAGTGTTCTCCACGTGCCACCTCACGTCTGTGTTTAATACGAACAGCAGAGGAGACTATTTTCTTCACTTCTTGAACCGCGGGAACTCTGAACGGAGGATTGAGGCAGTCCCTGGCGTCCCTGCTCACCTAGCTCTGAGAACGTCTGACATGATTTAAGCAGCTATACTTTTTGAAGCGTTCACTGGTTTCGATTCCACACGCAAGGAAAGCCTCTCACAAAAGTGGCACAGAAGTGTCGCAGTCTCAGAAAGCGTTGTTCTTCCCGAAGGCGGTACCTGCTGACCCGACCTGATGTAACGCACAGTGCCTGACTGAAGATCGCTACCTGGGTAGCCTGAAGCACGGCGCGCACACAAAGCACTCATCACCTGCGGTCTCGGTTCTACTGAACTGAATCTCCCGTTCCGCTGGAGGAGTATAGCAGAAAATGCACGTGGCAGAAAAGGGTACCGTGCTAAACTTTCCACTATTGTCCACCTTTCAGTGGGTACCAGAGACAAAAGTTTAATTTAGTTCCATCAAAGTCCTTTGGTAAATTTTATCTTTCCTTGCTCAGAAAGGAGGAGGGAAAGAAATCAGACTGAAGCTAACCAACTGGCTTGGCACAATTACCAGTAGTATAACTTACCCTACCCTTTCAATTTTTGGCAAGTAATTTTATAATCTAGCATACATTTAAAGTAAGACTTTTGAACAGTTTATAAGTGAATGGTCTCTGTGACATCAACTCTTACCAACTTAAACTTCCTCGTTTTCTTGCTGAATAGTATTATCCCAACAAACATTCAGGATTTCTAAGTAACTATTTTAATAGATTGATCTCTGTAGGAAAGAGAGCCTTCAAGTAAGATGAGGCGGAAGACTCTGGAGGGAAGTTCTCCCTAGTAGATTCCGTATGCTATCCAGAATTTCAAACAGCTCAAATAATACGTGTTTTGTCTTGTAACATTCTCACTTACAGTTCTTGTCTTGACTCTGCTTCGGGTTTCCATCTGAATCAGTGCTTTCTGTGTCGACAGGAGAACTGCACCGTGGACCTGATTCTGAGCTAAAGCAGGGGGGGAAAAAGCCTTGAAAATGAAGTACAGATATCTTGGCTGTGCCTCTAAATACCCCCAACGGGAGAATCACTAGGGCTTACTCTTTCTTTACATAAATATTTTTAACTTCTAAAACACTTACGCATTTACTTATTTTAAATTCTTCGTGTGGCAGCAGTGATGATACATCAAGTATTGCTGTATCATAAGACATGAATGCTAACACCAGTTAGAAGCACTGGAAGGCAAAGGGAAGCATGAAGCCCTGATCCAGAATACTCAGACAGTACCAAAAAACAAAAAGGGCAGCAAGGAGGAGGGAAAGGGAAGAAGGGAAGATTACAGCCAATGTACTCCATCAAACCATATTTCAAATACCCTTTCATTCAACAGTTATAAAGAAATTGAAAGAATGTGTGCCTCTCACCAACAGAAAGGCTGGAAGTCTGTAAACTTTGCCCATCCTTTCTCCTCTGGTGTGGTGTTCTCTGGGGCTGCTGAATCCCATACGCTCGATCCAACATCCATGGCAACACAGGGTGTGGGGGGCTTCGAGTTCACGGGCTCGAACACAGCTGTCCATCCAGACCCTGGAGACACAGAACAACCGACTGGAATTCCTAGGTGTTTTCAGAATCTTTGGCCATCCCAAAAATATTCCAAAGTGAAAAAAAAGAAAGACCATCCAATGGCACTCCTTCGAAATCTACAGGAAGCTGCCTGTCTCACACATTATAGGCAATCAGCTTGAAAATCCCTCTTCTGATCAATTTTAGTGTGATGCACAAGAAAGAAGCATCAATTAAGAAAAGTGACATTATGAACGTCTTCGTTCTTTGAGCCAGTGAATTTCAGCTGAAATTTAAGTACCTTAGTTTTCTGTCAAAAGCTAAGGGGCATGGCTTTCAACTATTTCCATCATTGACCGTTTAATTTTGGCAATTACAGGTAAGGAATTGATATATGGGTTAAAATGTTTAAGACTACAGAAGTGATCCTGAGCGAAACTAAGAACATAATCTGTTTTATACAGTCCCAGCCTACTCCTTACTCATTAGAACATACTTCCATTCCTAAAGATCACAAATTTTTAAAAAACATTTTTAAAAGCATTTTTCATTACCTTTCCTCAAGAAAGAGAAAGGATTGCAGAGATCTCTTGTGCAAACTGATCTGCATGCAACAAAACTGAGAGTAGGAGAGATCCACCAAGTCCACACTCACTCAAAATTTGAACCAAGGTCTCTAGAAGGGTAACCAAACTGACGTACACTATCCACAGGCTGCCATTTCTGTTGTTTATACTGGTTCTTCCTAACAAGAATTGAAAATATCTGACACTACCAAATGGGTGTTGAGCGCTGATTACTGGAATAAATACGCCTGATGCTCACAGGTACAGTAAAAAAAAAAATCACTTAGAAAAAGAAACATTTTTAAACTGAAAATGCTTGCACCAAACAAGGAACAAACGTTAACATTTTTGTCCCTTCATTTCAGTTGACTGAGTTTGTTCTGCTGACAACACTGTGCGTCTCATGAACTCAGAGAGCATTATTTGCATTGAGATCTGGGAAAACCTCGTCCCTCTACCATCTTCCCCTAGGCACTGCAAGAACAGGTTTGCAGCATTCAAACTAAAACTAGAAAGGCAATTAGGCAGAAAAGGCAGATACAGGAGTGTGGAAATACTTGGCAAGGGTCTGCAAAAAACTCTTATAATAGAACGTAAGGAGTAATGTCATAATCCTCCATTAATATTTTGTTTGTTAGTATTTGTTCTAAAAGAGCTAGTGGTATTATTGTACTTGTACCTGTGTGGTTGTCTTAGCATAACTGAAGCATCACGCTGCTATTCTGAAGAAGCTGGGAAGGGCTCAGTCTCACTAATATTTCAGAGGCAAAAAATGGAGGCTGAAATTCACACTTCTGGTCTGCACAGGTGGAATTACAGAATAGCCACAGAAACCTGGCAATTTGCAGACTGCTGTTTGCAGAGATGATTACAGATCTCGTTTCAAATGGGATGATGCTGTTTTAAACTCTTTACCTTCAGAGGAGTCAGAGTCTTTCTGCTCAGAAATATTATTCGTAGTGGTGTTCACTGAGGAAGGAGGGGGCTGCTGTTCTGTTTCCTCCTCTTCTTCGGAGTCCACGCTACCATCATGATCTCCATTCTCAAGATCACTTTTTGACGAACTCTCTGAGGCCTGAGATGCTCCAAATCTAAATCGCAGAACTCAGAATTAGAAAGACCCTTACTGCAGCCAGTTCATCCCTCACCTGCTTCCTCCCCGCCCCAGGGAGAAAGCACAAACTGCGAATTGACCGAGTGATGCTGAATGCCATTCACAGGGCTTATTTCCCCAAAAGACAGAAAGCTCAGACAGGCAGCAGCAGGCACTCCTCTAGGTATTGCCACTAAAGTCCCCAAGTGCTTTCCTTCTCAAAACGCATCTGCAGAGCTGCAACGGGAAATACGTTGCAGTGACGTATCCGGGGCTCGAGCCTGGCGAGGGCAGACACAGCAGCAGCAAGCAGGGGGAACGCTACTGTGGCATCCATCCTGGGTATGGACAAGCCGATCGGTTTACTGATGTGAGGCAAATAAACACAAAGGTCTTGGCCATTTCTCCTGTCTCGTTTGATCACGTTTTCAGACTTAAAATTATAGAAGTAACTTTATTTAGCAACTGACTATGTCAAAGGGATGAAAAATTGTGATTTGCAATGCCAGAGATGCACCATGGGAGGTCACTCATTCTCATGCAAAACATTACTTTTCTTCTTTTAACATTTTGAAAAAGAATATGCTGTCTACTATCCTCAGTCTTACAATTCTTTCAACCTCCTCCTCTCCAAATATGAGGAAAGGAGTAAGTTCTAAGTATTTCAAACTAAGGATGGGTTTTTTAGTATCTTTGATAATAGACTCAGTAATTAGGTATTTCCATCGTTACTGCATTCCCTCAAACTGGATCTTTGTTTCACGTCCAAGACAAACCACCACCTCTTTTTGCAGAAGCATGACCTGTAAAGCGCTCTGTATTATGCCAGAAAAAGGCCTCACAGCACATAAATGACAAACAATTAAGTATGCACTTAATTTAAGTGTACAGTTTCATAGCATTTAGGGGGAAAGAAAAAAATACCGATCTTTTGGTTTCACCTTACCGTGTTCTTGATTTAACTTGGGTTGCATAGGTTATCTCCTTCTCTTCCCAGATATCTTCTTCGTCCTCGTTATCATCAAATTGTTGGATCCGTTCATTGCAGCAGGCTTCAAAGAGGGAAGCATTGGGCTAAAATAGTATTAAAAAGAAAAGAAATTCCATTCATTCTTTAGAGACAGAAGCAAGAACTTCAGTGATGAGGAAGTCCACAGAACAGCATCTGTACACAACTAATACCATGAAGGTGTTTGCATTTATTTTGTTTTACATCCCAAGCTGTGAAACAAGCAATGTTCAGCTGTGGAAGAGTAATAATAGCACAGTATGCTCAGAAGCAGCAAGCCCGTGACAGATCAAGAAAGAACCACAACAGTATCTCAGCCTACGCTGCTTCCAAAATAGCAGAAACTCCTGCACGCTGCTTCATAGCGGTTCTGTTACATGACTCTCTCTGCATCCCTCCTAAGTGGTAGGGCCGTAAAGCCGCTGTAGGTGAGGGCGGGAAACAATTCCCTTAAGAATACATTTGCAAACTGACCAGCTTGGAACTTAGAGAATAAAGCGATGCCACGTACGCAAACTGTCCCGCTCGGACTAACAATCCACGGTGCAGTTTCTTTCAGTGACTGCAATCTTCCTGACAGAACTGCAGGGAGCTTCTAAGAAAATACGATAATACTTAATTCATGCGCATCCCCCCCCTTCAAAACATACAACCTTCCACTCTGGAAATGAGTTTTCAGACACCGGTAAAGGGATGCATCCCCGTAAATCTACAAATGATCTGCCTTTTTTTGAGCGTCCTGGGATCTCAATTAAAAGATTGACTAAGTGCTGCCTACCAGATCGTGCACGGTACAAACCAACAGCTGCATGAGGATTCCATCACACACAAAAATTGTCTACTCAGGAAAAAAACAACTTTAGATAAGCATATAAACAGCTCTTGGTGGTTGCAGACTTAGCTGGCAGATTCAAAAAGAAAAAAAAATTTCTGTATCTATAGAGCACTGTCTAGAGCAGGCAGAAGAGAGAGGGAAAAAAACCTCTTCATAGTACTGTTTAAGTGAAAAAGAAAGCATTTTAAGACTAAGGAAACCTAAGTCTTAGTAATGACTAAAATAAGCTTTGGTCAGGAGATGAGCTTGGAATCACCTCTGAAGCCAGTGTCCAGCCTCCTCAGTGAGTATTGATTTAGGTCAATGAAACAGAAAAGGCAAGACACAGCACAGCAATACTTAGACCATAAGAAATCCAATCCTCTCTGTTTGCATTTTTTCCTTGACGCTGTATGGAAAGATTATCGAAGTGAAAATAAGGACAACAGATTCACACTGCAGAGAGAGAAAGATTCCTCCAGCGTAAAGAGTACTACTTCTGAAGATCCTCAGCAATGTGAGAAAATGGAGGGAGATTCTCCGAGGGTACATGTAATGCCCAGAATTCCTTAACTCGACTCAGCCACGAGTCCAGTTACCAGTTTTCATTTACCAACATAACAGACCCAATCCTTTCTCTTTCAAAATGACAACACCTATTTCAAGTGTGAAGTAACTTGCCGGAATCTCTCCTATTAAATAAGTATTCCCAAATACCTACTTACACTGTCATCATCAGCATCTATATTGAAGTTTATCTCTGCGATCCTGTCAAAGGGAGCACTGCAAAAAGAAGGGAAAGAAACTTCAGTGATGGCGTGGAGTAACAAAGCACTTCTGCAGCCCCAGCACAAGACCAGAGGACAGCTAACCACAGAGACGCTTTACGCGACCACTCGGTGCCTTCTGCGTTTGTTCCCGGAATATTCACTTCCACATTACGCGCAATGGCTTCCTCTCTTTGAGATGAAAGATTATTTTTTCATTTTTGAATTTTTGAAAAAATACGTAGGATTTTCATCCTTAGGTCTGATTCACCTGAGTGAACAACCTTTGTCATTACCTTGTTCATACGGTATTTTGAGGCTTCGTGGCAACCACAGCAATGTCTGGCTGTTATTTTGCAACTCTCGTGGTACCTATGCAGCATAAAGGCTATCTTAATTTTTTTCACTGGGTCTCTCCAGCTGAACCAAATTTTATTGAAAAGAAAACAAGCTCATAATTAATTAAAAAGAGACGGAGCTGAACCCAGCTGCTCTGGGATTCTGGTCCTGTGTTCACCCAGGAATTTCACTGGACTCCTCCGCATGAGACAAGACCCAGAGATGGGACTGAATCCTGCACGGTGGGCATAAAACCAGAAATATCCAGACGGGACCGCACCCGCTGTTAACGTAATTACAGTAACTTCAGGGAATCTTAGTGTACCAGCGGCTCGAGAGCCCCAATGCGTTACTAAGACATGAACGCTGCAAAAATCGTTAAATAACCCAATTTCTGTTTTGGACCTAAGAGTGTCTGTTGTAAGAACAGCAGAGGGTGCTACAGGCCAAAAAACTCCAACCTACTAGCCCAGTTCAGGTCAATGCAGTGTTTTCTCACTGTATCTCTTAAGTTTGGACAGTGTTATTCTCTTTTAAAGAAGACTGTTCAGTTAACAAAAATACTGTCATGCAGTATTGTACTGTCATGCACCAGGACACCGAAACACGATTAATACTTCTTAAAATAGTCCAATTCGTATCCGCAATGGTTTTCAACAGCTGGAAAACAGACGACAGGGAGCGCCGCTCTCGGAACGTTCAATGCCAGAGCAGTTTTGTAGTATATTCCTCCTTTTGTTATCGCAAATACAGAGAAGGCTAGCGCATCCCAGTTACAGGCTTTGTTCAGTTTCATGTCCGTTTAAAACGGACATCAGCTTCCTTCAGCAGCTCCTCACATAAATTAACTCTTCCCCTCCGCCTACACACAGACAAGTTCAATATTTGCTGCTATCTGGTAAGAAGTTAAAAGTGTATTTTGTTTTTAAAAAATGTGTAGAACTAAATAATCCATGTTAAACTGAACTCTCATTCTAGTCCAGAACTTTTTAGCCTTAATAAATTTCTGGACATCTACAATGCTCAGAATAAAAAGACAGGAAAGCTGGACTCCAAAATCTTTCTTCGTGTTGGAATACAGCTCCCGACTATTTGGTAAACACCTTAATGGAGTTCCTGTGACCCTAGGGATCTTACTGCTCTCTACTTTGATTCATGCTTGAAAGCAACTCTGAAGCAGCCAAACTATTTCCACGTTGTCATTTTGTTCAAGATACTTCATGGAGCCCAACAGTTGCTAAAAACATGGTCTGAGCAGAACCAGCAAAAGAATCCTCAATAAATCAGATCCGGAGCAGCCAAAGAGTCAGAGCGATGTGGCATGCCCGGAGTTTTCTGGGCTGAAACCCTCCTGGTTTTGTCAGGATTCCAGGACACCTGGAGTGTCCAGGATCCCGCAGTTCTTTGCAGAGCCGACCCAACGTTTGCTGGCTGATGAGTACCAGCCCCAGGACGGTGCGTACAGCAGTACTGCCACCCCCCCCCGTCACCTTGGGTGACAAGTAATTCCTTTGACTGAGACGAACATTGCCACGAGATGAAAGTGAATGGGCAAAATCCGACAAGCAGGGAACACACTGGGTATCCTCCTGGAGCACTCTTCTGTCAATAAATGTATACTAAATGGTTGCAATTCCTAAACCATTATGGACAAGCCGGATAATTACAGTCCCAGTAATTTCCTTAGCTACCATTTTTAAGGTGAGAAGATGAGCTGCAGTTTTAATTAGATTACAGTAGTTCTTCTATAAAAGCAGCAGCACTTCTGAACACTGAATTCAGAAAGTCATGTAGCATTAAATCCACCTATATCTGCCTTCCTTGCACTGTTATTTGCTCCTGCCTTATCTATGTTTCCGTATTCCTAGGAGAGAAAATGGCTAAATTTTTCTGTGGACTTCATCAGAACACTATTCTTTCTACTCCTAATTTCAATAAGGACTTAGTGCCACTGAAGAATATCTGTATAATTGCCTGAGGTTAGCTCTAATGCTTTGCTTTCTGTGCAATTAAGTTTATTCTAGAATATGGCTGAATAATAGTTGCATGTTTTATTTAAAATGTTTCTGTTCGAAATGAAGAAATACTTTGCCTCGCTTCTACAACTGTCTTTGGAGATCAGGGGTGGACTCCTATAAAAAAGACAAAAGGTCAGCTGTTTTGTCTTCTGTTTGATTCAAACCAACAGAGGTATCCAGTGAGTTTTAAAACCTGAACCAGAAGTAGCAAGATTAGATGCAAAGAGGCTTAAATGCTAAATATAAGCCTCCTGAAGTTTTATAAACTTACTTGATATTATCATCCTGGTCTGCAAACTCCTCATCGTTAAAGCCAAACTGATCCACAAAGTTAGCTGTCATCTGCTGGATCTGGTAATCAGAGAAGGCCTGAGCAACGGAACCCAAAAAGAGCTATCATTAAGGTGTCTGAAGATAATCAATTAAGCTGGTTGAAAACACATATTCTAAAATGCACTAAAATCATAGAAAACTGGCGAACTTTGAGAAATCACCTACTCCAACCCCCTTTCTCAAAGCAGGATCTCGTCTCAGATAGACTTCTGCAAGTCCTGGACAAGTATCTACAAGTCTGATACTTCTCTGATCTGCTCTTAATTTCTTCCAAAGAGTTACGAAATTTTCCTAGGAAACCATTTATTGGCTTCATTATTCTATTAGAACGTTGCATTGGGGTTTTTTTCGTTTGTTTGTTTTCCCCTGATGCAATACGGAAATTACCTTGCTGCAGCTTAAACCCACCACAGACATCAAGAAGGTACTTTTCACTTCTTCTGAATCCCTCCTCCTTGTTGGATCAGGCATGTGTCTCCACCTAATCTTGTCTTCTCTTGGCCAAGTGGACCAAATTCTTTCAACTTTTCTTCCTATGTCATGTTCTACACCTCTAATAGTTCTCATTACTATCCTCTAGCTTACCTTTTGCTAATACAAATCACTTTTGAAGTTCACTGCCTCCAGCTGGACATTCACCAAGGAGAATGGGAAAATTACTCCATATGTCTTTGAGGCAACACTCCCACCTACCATACGTTCGGTTTGCCACAGCAGCTTGGGACTTCTATTTTTCAGCTTGCACATCAGGATAATTGCCCGGATATGCTTCTGGTCACATTATTGCCTACTCATCCACGCCTCATTCTCTATTCATGAAAAGGATTGCTTCTGCCTCCAAAGAGAATCTTACACTTGCTCTTACGCATTGCATTTTTTCTTTCAGATCGTTTCTCCTGTTTGGAGGATAATGCTGAACACTGGTAGGCAGTCCACTCCAGCTACAGCTAAGTAATTCAAACATGCATCTCTGCAGCTGCACTTGGTCGTGACTCCACTGCAGGTGATATGAAGTACCTGTGCTCCTGTCTGAGGAGTTCTGCAAGCTCCTGTCAATAATTCTATTGATACTTGTCACAATAAAAGACAAAAATTTTTTTTTTTTTTTTTTATAAAGGCACTGCATTTTCCCTTTTTTAAAGCGCTTTCTAAGTATCAGCTGAGGAAAAGAAAGGTATTTGTAATGTCAGAGTAGCCACTTAGAGTACTTGGACAAAAGAATAACTATAAACTACTTTCAGCTCATTTTTACCCTTAACTAGATTTCAGACTGAGATTGTCTTTTTACTCCCCATAGGTAGCTTCCTACTAAATAGGTTGAGACTCCTGTGCTCTGCTAATGCTCTTTATGTTCTTAGCATCAAAAAAGGTTGGAAGAACACGGCTAAATATTTCATCCCAAAAGGCAGCTTCCATGTATTTGATGGAGCTTTAGCAGAGTACGTCAGATTTTGAGGATCCCAAGATCTTTGCTAAATGCAAGTGAACCCTGAATTACCTCTGTTTCTTCCTAAGTCAAGGCTCTATACTGCTCTTACTGCTACTGTTTACTGCTCCTTCCTGCTAACATTTTAGTATGGCTTTTTCAGTTTTTAACAGAAGTCTGCATAGCCCAAGAGGAAGCAGAACGCCTCCATCAGCCACAACTCTACTGCACGCTGCCTTGTTGGCTGGGAAATGCAGCAACTCGCTGCAGCTGGTCTACAGCACCAGGACCACCCAGCCCCCTAGTGCGGAGAGAACCAGGACAAGAGAAAGAAATACGCAGCGTCTCACAGGAACGTGAGACGCATCATGTATCTGGGACTTGCATGCAGTCTGAGGCAAATTTATTCCCAAGTGGAGACTATACCATGTAACTGTCTATGCTGGAAAAACATAAAAGAGCCAAACACGCTGACAGAGTAAAATTTAGGAAGCTGCTCCATACTAGAGTTGATTAAGGGCAAATCAGAGAAGCAAGCTTCCCAGGAATAGTGAAGAGCACGTTGTCAACTCACCTGCTGGAGAGAAAGTTCATTGGGAAAAGCACTCTCAATGTCTTCATCCTCACTGGAAGAGTGCAGATGGTGAGTGCTCACCTGAAAGAAGTACAAAAAAATAAGCACAAGTGCAAGCTAAGAAAGCTAAATACTTCCATTCCACACATACGATCAAAGACCAAACTCCTCAGAAGGCAGAAACTGTCCCAATGAGCAACACAGAAACATGGGCTAGAGTTTACCAACATGTCTCAGAGCTGCTGCTGCTGCTGCAAGAACTATTATGGAGTATGTTTTCTACAAACACTCTACCCTTGTAAGCCTACTTCATAAAAACAGGCAAAAGAAGGAAAAAACCCCAGCAAATCACTTTTTTTTTTTTTTTAAAGACAGACCAGAAGATAGCAGGCCTATCTGAAATATGCACAATATCACTGTTCTCACCAAATCCACCGTATTCCTCCTGTTTGTTTCTGTCAACGTCTCTTCTACAAAACTCTCCCATCTCCCTCTACAATCTTCAGGTAGCTCTGTAATAAAAAGGTCACCATAAGGATTACCACAACTCGATGAGAAGGGATCACAGCCCGTCATTCGTTCCTGGAATACCTGAGCAGGCACATGAGCTAAGTAATGCATGCATTATGTAAGTGCTTTGCAAAGTGAATTGCATTTTACTCCTGATTTTCTAAAAATGGTAAATTCTGCAGAGAAAGGAGCATCTTTCATTAGGCCAACCAGTAAGATATTACTGGTCTTAACAATCTTAACTGGCTTGTGGAATTACCATGGGCTAAAGATACAAAACTTCTACTACAACTTTCCAAAAACCAGCAAACATGTGACTTAAGTTTTCTTTTTAATTCCTTTTCTCTCATGGTGACTGTGGTGGGTTGACCCCAGCCAGCAACGAAGCACCCACCCAGCTGCTCGCTCCCTCCACCCCACAGCAGGATGGGGGAGAGAATTTGAAGACCAAAAGCGAGAAAACCTCACGGCTTGAGATAAGGAAAGCTACCTAAGTGGAGAAAAGAGGTAAAAAAAAACCCCAACCAAGTGAGGCAAAGGCACTCACTCACCACCTCCCACTCAGCCAGTCTCTGAGCAGGAGCTACCTTGGAAAGACTGTCCCCCCAGTTCCTACTGCTGAGTACATGGCATGGAATATCCCTTCTGTCTGTCCAGGCCAGCTGTCCGGCTGTGTCCCCTCCCAGCCTCTTGTCCACCCCCGCCTGCCCCCCGGGGCAGGGACAGAGTGGGCCCAAGAGGAAGCCTTGGTGCTGCGCAAGCACTGCTCAGCCACAGCCAGGAGAGTGGTGTGCTACCTACACCGGTTTAGCCACAAATCCGAAACGCAGCAAGGCATGGCTGCTAGGAATATGGTTATCTTCAGCCCAGCCAGACCCAGTACAGTAAAACAACGGAGAGAAATAACCGTGACGTGTGGAACTTTCAGTCTTTACTAAAATATTTATGACTTCTCGATTTTCATGTAGGTATGACAACACGCCAAGTTACTACAATACCATTCAATATGTTCGTTAGATGCCAAAATTGGAAACTCAAGTCATATTTGTCCTCGTTGTTTCCCTTATTAGATGCAGATGGAAAATCTTATTTCCTCTCACACAAAACTGCCAGGTAGAATTAGTTCTCAAAGTCCAATGAAGACATGATGGGCAAAGTCTGGCAATGCGAATAGCTCCAACACAGCGGAGATGTAGGGCCTCTGTGATCATTCACTCTGGTGTCTCTCCTCCTCTCAGACAGGGGTAAGAATAAGGAAGTATAGAAACAGCATTCATAAACACCAGCCTAGAATGCTGTCAATAAGCCCTATAAAACGTACGCATAAGTCTGGATGAAAAGAAGCATTCTTTAGCACAAAAGGGACACCTTCAGCCTCCAGCTGCGAAAGCAAAGTTCCAACAATTTCAGTGTAATTGTATGAAAACAAAGGGCAACCAAATTTGCTCTAGACGTTTTTTTAAGTTATGTGATATTTAACTGGAAATTCTTTTCATTATAAAAGGGATCCTCACAAAATACATGCAGTAGAAGTCTTTCCAAAAGGCCTGCAAGGGTTATTTAATCAAGGTAGGGGGGAGGATGGAGGAAGGAGCGTGTACCTTTAATGAACTCACTAATTTGAGTCTGCATGGGGCCCTTCTCCATATTCTGCACTACAGCATTGGCTATCCGGGTGAGGTGGCCCATATTGCCTCGCCTCATTCCACCTTCTGCCCTGAAAAGAAAAAAAACAGCCAGTAGCAACATAAGCAGGCACCGAGAATCACAGGGTCACAGTCATACCCACTTCCATAACCTAGGCACGCTACGAGTTCCCCGCTGTTGCAGCGGCCTGACAGACGCGCCCGTTGCTCCAAGCAGGGTTAGTATAGAAGATGCAGCAGAGAATCAGCAGGAATGCTCTCTGCTCAGGCAGGCAGGGCACAGGACGAGTTTACCCAGAAGAAATGACCCTTTCTGCCTTTTTTCCTGGACTGAGAGGGAAGAGATCGCTCATCCAGTTTGAATGCACTAGCTAAAATTTAAGCCGGTTACAAAGAGTAAGCTAATCAGGGACACTGAAAGGCCAGTGCAGAACTGAATAATCTGGCTATGATTTCCACTAAAGAAAACGCACAGCAATAAGAATTTACATCACTGCTCCTGAAAAAGCTTTCGAGTTTTACTTGCAATTGCAGTATTTAGCAGATGAATTCAGGAGAACGAAAGACACTAGTCTACAACCATTAGGTTTCCCTCTCACAAAAAAAAAAAAAAAGTAAGAAGCCAGCACTAAGTGCAAGCAGTCTCTAAGTCACTTTTCTTTGAATCTTCATTGGTTCTCCTTCACTGGATAGCAAAGCAGCAATCTAAAATTCAGGGGGTGAAGAGCCGGAAATAATTCTGCTTTCCACAGTATCCAAAGAAGGACTGATGAAATTTGGGAAGAAAAATGTAAACCCTAGTGGCAGATTCCTGGTAAGAAATTTCACAGTACCATGTTCAGAAACAGCATTTCTGCCTTTAAACTGGCAGGTGCTGAAAATAAGCCCAAACAAAACCCTTGCATACACTGCCATTACTCATCGTAACATTATGCACATTAAAGTACACCAAATCCTGAAGTCAAATTCAGAAATTATTATTTCTTGATGCAGCACAAGGAGCATGCAAGGTTGACTCAAGCCACCACAAACAGAATTGGTGGGTCAGAATCAAAGTAAACGAAAAGACAACCCTTACAAACAGGATGACAAGAGCTCTCCACCCCATGTTACTAATTCTCCAGCTGTAAAACAAAGGTTTCCTCCCAAGATGCTAACAGAGCCAACGCGTAATAAAGACTTTCATTTTTCCTTGGGAGAGAGGAAGACACCAAATACATCAGAGTTAATTTTGAACTGGTATGCAGTGCTCATGTCAATTCTCCTCTACCCTTGCTGGGGGGATTTGCGTGCAGCGGTCTAAGCTGACAGGTCGAACGCAGCGGAGCCATCGGTATCAGCTCGCATGCAGTTACAGCTACGTTTTTAAGCTTTTTTATGACCGCCACACTCCTTGAAAAGCGTAATCATCACCTCCTGAATCTGAAAACAGGAGAAGTTTATACTGAAATTATCTCAGGCCTTCCCCTAATGTTGGAGCTAACCCTAGGCAGGTCAGTAGACAGAGGGTTTGGGACAGACCCTGCCTTACCCCTCCACGTGTTTCCCTACCAAACAATGGAGTACAAAGCCAATACAAACCGCATCTGTACACGTGTCCTCTAGCAGGGACAGCGCTCTGGCCCGAACCCCACATTCAGGGTTTAGAACTACTCAGAAAACCCGAACACCTGGAAACGCGTTCCCCGTGCTAAGCTACAGCCCTTTGCACGCAGGCTCACAGCAATTGCTTTCGCGCCCCAAACCAAGGGGAGAGCAAAGAGCCCCAGCCCAGATCCACGGCACCGCTGAGCGCCTCGGCGGCACCGGCCCTGCTGCGAGCCCGCAGCCAGGCGCCGGCACCTCCGCTCTCAGGCGGGAGCCCGCCTGCACCGGGGCGGCTGGAAGCACCGGGCACCCGGGGCCCACGCAGGCGCGGCCGGACGGGTCAGAGCAGCCCTCCAGCGCGGCCTGCAGCAGCGCTGCGGCACGAGAGCCGGGAGGGCAAAGCCCCTGGGTAGACGGGGCCGAGGGACACAGCCCGGACACGACCAGCAGCGCTGTCCGACTGCTCTCTATAAAGCGTGTGGGTTTTTCAGCAAACTTGCAGAGCTCAGCTTTCTCAAACACTCAAAGCGTACGGTGATACGAGCGGTGCACAGCAATGTTGCATCTGTCTTCTTCAGCTGTGTACTCCGGGAGGACCAACACAACTTTTTGTTTCTGAGTTGGGCAGTCCTTAACACACTGCTGAAATGCAGGCAGCAAACATCCAAAATTAACCTCTGTTTCAATACTTTCGAATACTTTTTATCAACCACGCCACAATCGGGAGTTACTACACTTACATGAATGGAAGGCAAACAAAGATGTGCTACAGTAAACAGTTTCCTATAGACTCTCATTGCCGACCAGCTTACTTTATTTTAAATTCTAATTACCTAGGCAGATCAAATGGACTGCAGTAAAATAATTATCTGGGTTGCCTAGAAGTCAAATTCTAATAGTTATAAGTTCTTTATCAAGAACATATGGACTAACTAAAACTAAGAGAACCCAAGGAGAAATTCCATGTTCCGTCAGGAAAATATATTACCACCATTCTTGCTGAAGATTTTTACTAATTCCCAAGCTCTCAGTTCGGAATCTCTGACCCTGGGGCTCCCAGCGCTCGACTCCCTCTCCTCACTGAGTGCATACAATAATCTTCATATAATCTCAAACTTCTTAAAGCACACCAGCTGAGATACCTCTCTGTTAACTCAGTATTTTTTTCTTGCCATTAAAATTCTTTCCAGTGTGGTGACTGGAACTGTTTGGCATGAAATATGTATGAGCTCTAGTTCCTATCTAATTTAATTAGGAAAACTCTTAAGCAACAACTATAGGTATTTCTGTTGCCTACAAAACTGTGCACAATGATAACTGTGCAATGAAACTACCAGCAAAATTTGCTACCAACAGCCCAAGGAGTTGCAAGAGGGAAAAAACAAAAAAACCCAACTAAACCAAACCAAAAAAATCAAACCAAAATCCAACCCACCAATTACGGCCTGACAGTAAGCCCAAAATAATTACAGTGGGACTACAAAGCACTTTGAAGCCATAAAGAGCTCAAAATAGTGAGGGAGGATCAAAACATTTAGATGGACAAAGAAACAGAAGCCTAGATAATACTTTCACTTTAATATGTTTTAGTTCTTATTATCACTGCAATCAGCATGAAATCCAAGTGTTTTATAAAGTTAGACTATTAAATGTGGGGCAAATCTGGGGCAAAAATGCTTGCCCACCTCAGTTTCCACACAGTTGCTCACGCTAGGGAGAATATAATTATACATTTTAAAAAAAGAAAAAGAGAAAAGTTACTATTCTTTGCAATTAATATGCTATGCAATTTTCTGAGAAAGCAAGAAAGAACCATACTGTGCATTTGGGCTGAGATGTTATAAGCATTACAAAAAAGAAAATCATGCTTTCAAATTATATGCCTATTTGGTGAATTTGCTTTTTAACACGCAAATAATCCTAATTCCAAAACACAATCGCAATTCAAATCATTTCAGACACCATTAAATTGCAAATTATCCAAATAATTGAAAGAATATTTCAAGGCAATATTCTAAATCTGCAGCCCTAGAACAAGGGCCATCTGAACCCAAAATCCCTTACTGTATTTTGTCATTGGCTTCCCAGGCATCCAATATCCTTTGCACTAGGCAGCACTTCTGGAACAGCTAGAGGGGGAAAAAAAGAAAAGAGATAGGAAGAACATTACAAAAGTTTGCCAAAGTAAGACTCATGCCTTAGGAAGTCTGTACTGAACTTTTATTACTTTTGTTCATTCCTTCACTCCTGCTGAACAAGAACTTAAAGTTCAGCACTCGTCTTTCCCAAGAGCTCAAGATTCCTCTTTCTCAATTTTTTTCACAGAGGATGCAGGAAAACCAGCAATACCTGTAACCACCTTCAGCTTTTGGGCTTCGCATGAGCAGCAATGAAGAACGCTGCTGTCATTTTACCGACACAACAACAACAAATTTTCATCACTGGGGCCACAATGCAGCAGCTGAAATGTAGTTAGCTAGTTGTAGGTTGTTTGGGGTTTTTTTTGTCCAAAGTTTATATGCATCTTTACGAAAAAAAATTAAATAAAAATGGATTCACAAGCTCATTAAATGAGGTGGGTGGTATGTTTATTTTGTAATTGGATGCTAAAAACAAATGTACAAAAGCAAATACACTTCCATCCAGAACTGACAGAACCAAGTTATATCTAGATACTTTATTTAAATTTATTTAAAAACTCCATGCTCTTGAACAGTTTGTCACACCATTTTCTTGTTAATGCATATTCAGCCTGAATCAACCTGTGTAAAATTCTCAGGTGACATGACCAGACTTACATGAGTAACCATGATATTCTCGGTACTGTTTTCTGGAGTCTCTAAGTTCTCTGTGGCCACGTTTCCATTCAGCACCTCTTCCTTGCTTTCTAGGTCATTAGTAGTAGTTTTTCCCTCTTGCACAGAGTGGGAGAGAATAGCTGCTATGGACAGTTCCACTTGGAAATGCAAAAAGTTATTCCATGTGTATTTAAAAAATAAGTCCTGGTAAAAAAATGAGAAACAAAGGATTCATTCTAGATACATCTTCCCATCCTTAACAATCGAATGATGTTAGAACACTGCCCAACTAGTTGTTCAATCAGCAGTTCCACTACAATAATGTTGCTTATACGCCTCAGGGCCCGCTTACAGCTGAATGTGCGCTGCTGCAGCGTATACTGGCCTACAAACGGAGCGCGCTGGAAGTCCTCTCGTACACAGCTAGGGCTCACAGCACAGACACGCTGAAAACAAATGTTATCTACTCCGTGGCTGAATTAGTTGTAAGAAAGGTATTAACTAAATAATTTCTAAGTACGAAAATAAGTTTCTGAAAGACCGTCCTGGTTATATTGGCAGTTTTCAGAACGCGTCCCTGTTCACAGCTAGAGAAAGCTCTCGGTATTACGAGAGCTGATATACACAACATACCCAAGCTTTCTCAATAACCAGACTAATTTGCATACACGCTACTAAACTACTGTAATGGTAAATTTGAAGCACGAGGTCCAGTTCAAAACACTAAGCAACTACATCTGCATTACAAAAACTATTCTGAGGAAGGATGTTCCTACTTTCAGCAGATTAGAAAAATAAGCAGACACTGGCACACACGAAACAAACTGCCTTGCACTGAACAGATGGGCAGGAAAGCAAAACTGTTCCCGGTTTAAAGTTATTCCCCCGCTCCCCATTCACAGTGTCACGCGATATTACTCACAAGTAATAAATTCATGGTACTGAGTCTGCATAGTTCCTGATTAATACTGGGAGTGTTTGTGTGAAGCAGAGCAGCTATTAGACGAGATCCATGAAGACGAGCATTCCCCAGTGGCTCCTCCAAGACACCAATTGTAGTCAGGATTGCTGCTTTCTATCAGAGAAACAGATAATGAGTATCCTCAGCAAAGATCAGCATTTGCTTGGGTGTACATGCGCAACGATTTCACTAAACATAACGAGCTCATTTCATAAACATTCTCTGCAGGCAAACCTGAACCATCTTCCCACACAGAAGACCGTGTCGTGTGACCGCTGTGAGACAGGTACTTCCAAAACTGAAGATTAAAATCAAAATATCCACTAACTAAAAGTTCCTTTCTCTTCACCCCCTCACCATCTTTACATGAGCCACCAGTCCCAACGGATCTCTAGTTCTTGGTTTTACTCGAATACAATGGCTTTCGAAATTCCTACCGCCTAGTCCCTAAGCACCTGAATTATAAACTTCAAGCGTGAATTTCTCTTCAAAAGATGTTTGCCTGTTCTAGCATATGGTGCTTTCAGAAAATATCCAGGAAGCCTGTGCATAAGGAAGGGGAAACCCTGAGATGCAGGTAAGGAGCCTTTGCTCCTGAGAAAGGCTGAGATGCTTTACCTTGGGAGGGCTGAGCAGCAGCTGGTGGAAATCCTTCAGCCTTGGTTCAATACCATGTAAGATGCTGCTATTGACAGTGTAAGACCTTTCAAATCCCTGAGTGTATGAGTCCATCAGTCCTTCCACTCTGCGAGGAAGAAAAGCACAACAGTTAAGATTTGACAAAATGTTAAAAGGGTCTCCAGTCACACTGTCCGTGTTGGTCATTTTCTCTTGAAAAATAACTATGAGTATGAAAAACAGTAATTTCCGGCTACTCATTATATTTACATAACCACACTATATTAATATATCATTTACAAGATGACATTCACATAATCAAAACTGTGAATGAGATGAGTGGGAGGACAGACAATAAGCTGTCTGCAGAGCTGACAAAGACAAATTACTGAAGTGCTTCCTGGTTTTTAAAACTCCCCAAATGTTTGAAAAGTAAATTACATCCGCAAGAGGTAACTATAAACATTTGTTAAAAACGGTAAACCTCCACAAGTGTTCAAAAAGGAGTACCCCAGTGCACTAACTGACGAAAACCCTGAGCAGCCATGTAGCTGTGCTCACTATCATACCTCTTTATCGGCAAGCAGTGAATTACAACAACTATTACTGGCCCCTTCCAACAGCAGTCTCACACAGGAATAAACGAAACACTTTCATTCCAGTAAGGAAATGCAATTCCAGCAGGGCAGGAATGGGCTAGACAGGAACCCCGGAACCCCTAAGCCTCCGACTCCTAACTCTTCAGAGATCCTGGGCACAAGGCACAGCAGAATTAGCATCTCAACTTTTCAGTTCTGACTCTGCACATGACTTTCGGACTAGCAGCTCGTTTGCCCAGTGCCATCTTCTGTCCTTCTCTCCAGCACCGTCTCCTAATCTTCTATTATCTCCTTCACTCTTCCTTATTTTCTCCTTTTTTAGAAACTGAGATTTTCAATGTCTCACTTCCTCCCCAGAACTCTCTTTTGCCTTTTCTCTCCTCTATCTCCATAAAAAGAAATAAAAGGAGGATTTTAAAAGAACAAATTAAAACTATAGAGCCATATATAGATGTATACATCATCACGCAGATTATGCATGATGTACCATTTCCTCCCCGGCTCTGCATACATTCTGCGGCAAGATCTCTGCTGTTACTCACGAGACTTTGCTACACAGCGCAAGAGAACTAGAAGAGCCCACAGAAGGGCCCGGTTGCCAACTGGTACAACGGCCATGAGGTACAGCTACCGCATCAGAAATACCCGGACAGCTTTTCTTGTGCTCATTTCTAGACAGCACTTCACGCTAGGCCAAAAAAATTCCTTTTTTGCTAAAGTAAAACTAGACTGGAGTTCCTAAAATTGTTCTTGCTAGGGAAGAAAGCGTTAACTTACCCAGAGCGCCTTGTTTCCAGCAATGTTAGAAGAACTTGTGTTCCATTCACTATGCAATTTTCAGTCTGTTCTCCATCAAACATATTCTTCAGGAGTTGCTCCACACATTCCTGCCTGTTGATCAACACACACACATTAGTGGTATAAGAACTGGAAATATTTGGCAGTTGCTTTAGTCACAAAAAAAATCCATTTCTGGGTTTTCTGGAAAAAAGGCTGTGATTTTTTTTTTTTTTTTTGAGAAAGAATAATGACTTTCCTCTCTAAAGTCTCATATGACAAGAACGGTTCTACACCAGGTTTCTGAACTTACTCACCACTTTCTTGCTTACTCACCACTAAGGCAAGACCTGGTTATAAACACCTAGACTCCAAACCAAATTGTCATTCTCCTTTATCGACAGGATATACCTCTTAGTTATGAACTGGAAGACGACCGAAGCGTTAACTCAGTCGATTTAATTTATTAAAGACAATACGTAGCTATTAGCTGATAGTCTAAAATTATCCATCAGAATCATGGAAGACAGACAACAAACAGTGGAAGTTGACCCTTATCATTTGCCACTGGCAGACAATGATCCAGGACCTGGAAACAGAGGCCAACAAATGCAAATTGTAAGTAATACGGACACTTTTAGTAGTCTTGGCTCTTATCCCCTTGAAATGTTTTAATCAATTCACCATCTCTTTGAGCCCTTAAACCGAGACAAGATGCCTCCCAAATCCCGACAGATTTGGGGCCAGGTGGAGGGATCACCAAGCAAAGTGCTGAAGACTGCTGGGGGCCGAATGAATGACGACACCGGTCCTTTGTAGCATTAAAAATTACTCTGACACTCAAGCATGGCCTTAGATTTGAATAATGATAATCAGCACAAAGGTAACAGCCCGCTTCTCTCTCTACTATTTGCCATGCTAAATAAATAATAGATTTGAGGAATCCGAGGTTCAGGCTGGTACTGTCACTCATCTACAGTCACTTGACTGCAGCAGTGCCTGCTTCCACCTCGGAATTCAGATTCTTTCCCACGCTGATTCTGCGGCTGTAATGACAGCTCTCCAAAACCCAGTGCTCAGCAAGTGCCTTTCTTCACTTGCGAAGTCACATGTCCAGCTAAAAACAGTATTACTCAAGTTCACAGCCTAATTTTTACTACTTTCTAACATTTGAAAAAAGCTCATTTACATTTGTATAAATAAAATACGGTATAAAAATGTAAAATACATGAATAATGCATGAGATAGGATTATTTTAATAAGTAGCATCTAAATACACTCCATCAGCACAAGCACAAGAGGCAGAGTCAGGAAAAAGAAGTAACAGTTTACCATGATTAACAGAATTCACTTTTATTGCATACAGCCAGCAGTTACTGAAAATCTAATTTTGGTATTTAACCTGTAACCCTGATCATGGCTCCTTCTTGCTGCACTAGCCGTTCATTAGTTCATGATTCATAGATTAAAAAAAAATTATCCAAAGATCAAAAAAGGTTACCAGTAATGGTCAGAAAAACTGGCCCAGAAAGCAATGAGGTATGTGACCTTCAGCAGACACAGGCAAGTCATGCAAAAGATCACTTTTGTTCAAAATATTTTTATTTTCTAAACAGTGAAGGGGTACAATGACTTTTAGACATGCTTTGTGAACGCGCAAAACCATCTTTATTTCTCTCACGGAAGTTACAGGTAGTACTTGAAAATGGGCAAAGCGTCACCAGGGAAGTGACGGCGACTGGGAGGGAAAGCGAAGAAGCTAAAGACCATCTGAGTGAAGCATCAGCCAAACTTCGAATTGCAGCTTTGTATAATTCTTTCTCTCATCAAGGAAACTTGCTTAAATTCTACCACCGGTGTCACAGAGGCTCTCGCGAAAGACCACGGGCAGCAACCTTCTGCCCCCCACACAGCAGGGTTCCACACCCCTCTCCGAAACCACCGACAAAGTCTGAAAGTACGGTGTTCTCCACAGGGAACCCCGACCCTCGCGTGGTGGGCTGACCCTGTGGATGCCACCAAGCCGCTCGATAGCTCCCCTGCTCAACTGGGCAGGGGAGAGAAAACACAACGAAAGGCTCATGGGTCGAGGTGAGGACAAGGAGATCACTCGGCAATTACCGTCACGGGCAAAACAGACTCACCTTGGGGAAAATCAGTTTAATTTATTACCAATGAAAACTGAGTAGGGTCATGGGAAATAAAACCAAATCTTAAAACACCTTTCCCCACCCTCCCTTCTTCCTGGGCTCAACTTCACTCCTGATTTTCTCTCCCTCCTCCCCCTGAGCGGAGCAGGGGACGGGGAATGGGGGCTGCGGTCACTCCATCACACGCCGTCTCCACCACTCCTTCCTCCTCAGGGGAGGACTCCTCACACTCCTCCCCTGCTCCAGCCTGGGGTCCCTCCCACGGGAGACAGCCCTCCATGAACTTCTCCAACGCAGGTACTTCCCCCGGGCTGCGGTTCTTCACAAACTGCTCCGGCACGTGTTCCCCACAGGGTCACAAGTCCTGCTGGCAAACCCGCTCCAGTGTGGGCTCCTCTATCCGCAGGTCCTGCCAGGAGCCTTCTCCAGCGTGGGCTTCCCACAGGGTCACAGCCTCCTTCGGGCATCCACCTGCTGCGGCACGAGGTCCTCTACTCCATATCTGGATATCTGGATATCTGCTCCACCGTTACCCTCCACGGGCTGCAGGTGGGTATCTGCTCCACCATTAACCCCCACAGGCAGCAGGGGGACAGCCTGCCTCACCACGGTCTTCCCCACGGGCTGCAGGTGAATCTCTGCTCTGTGCTCTGAGCACCCCCTCCCACTCCTTCCTCACCAACCTTGGTGTCTGCAGAGCCGTTCCTCTCGCGTATTCTCACTCCTTTCTCTGGCTGCAGTTCGTGTCCCTGGTTGTTTTTTTCCCCCCCTTCTTAAATCTGTTATCCCAGAGACGGTGCCACCACTGCCGATGGGCTCGGCCCTGGCCAGGGGCAGGTCCGTCTTGGAGCCGACTGGCATTGGCTCTGTCAGACACAGGGGAAGCTTCTAGCAGCTTCTCATAGAAGCCACCCCTATAGCCCCCCTGCTACCAAAACCTTGCCTCGCAAACCCAATACACCTCGTTAAAGGTCCTGGACTTCCCAGGTGAAATGGCCAAGCCAGAGGCTCATCTCCAAACTTTTAAAGGGCTCAAAACTGATACAGACTTGATGAGATGCTGCAGGCTCCACAATCAGGGATGCAGTCTACCCTGAAAAGCCACGTTGTGCTATTTGGTAAGAAAGTATTATAGTAGGGCATGGGACTGGTCTGCCTTATTTCTGCAGGCGCAGTGAAGGAAACAAAGCGTTTTAGAAAAAGCACTTCCTTGCAGAGGCAGGCTACACGTCAAGCCTGCGGAAGATCCCCTGCGCGTCTGCAGAGGCCGCGGCGTCCCGGTGCTCCTCTGCGGCACGATTCACATCCTGCGGCCACCTACGCACATCAGCTCCTGTCCCAACAGATGCCCCCCGATATTCGTGTACCAGCTGCCAGTTCAGAATCTGGAGAAAGTGACAGTCATGCCACATAAATTAAGAAAGCTCTGGGTCGACAAAAACATGTCAAAGAGGCATTTTAAGCCCTAGTTATAGATGCTATATTATTCACTGCAAGACTCCTGTTTCATCCCTTTTCTGTCAAAATGGCGCCTTTGGGCCTGAAAGAGCGTCTTTTTGGTTTTAATCTGATGTTGAATCTCCAGCAAGTGTTTTTAGGTTTGAAGCAATTATAGGAAGAGGTAAACATGCTCACACAAGTAATTTAAAACGACATTATAAAGAGCAAAGAAACAATGCCAAGGGAATTGACTAAACTTGAAAAACCAACATTTTCTGGTATACATCTCACACTTAGCATTATTTGGGAAATAACTCCTAATAACAATACTCTCTGAAAATGCAAGTTTCTCATTAATATATTCCCTCTGTAATATTAGAGAAGTTAACTCTAGATT